>JANAVB010016599.1:21582273-21787286 GCA_029216955.1 Iris pallida
ATCATGTTTTCCAAGCCGATCACATAACGCTCTAATAATTCAAATCACATTTATATTTACTTTATCTTATCGTATATCCTGCTCTGTTCTACATTCAGTATTTTCTCCCATGCCATGATAAACAGTTACTCACATGCTCTACTTGCCTTTACATTGTACCTTGATTGAGACTAAGTTCTGCTCGGGAGAAGAGTTACAACCCGGTCCTTGTTTGGTTTAAGGGTTATAACTCGGCTTCCGAACGGTTTCCCAAGTTTTCATATATCTTTGTCTTGTAGTTCATTATACTGTCTCTTATAGAATTTATCAATTCACATAGAACTGCTGTTAGTGTTTCTACTTCTCTTGCTCATTTTCCTGATAGGATACCGTTATGATATTTTACAGATGACTCTGAGACTGACTGCCCGACCTAGTATGGGGTTGAGTCTGATGGACTAGATTTAGACCGTGGCTTATTGGTAGAGCCACTGGACTTTGCTCACCCTGAGTAGCCTAGTTTAGTTAGGTTTGTCTGGCCTGCGAGCCAGCTAGTACATTTCAGTTTGTAGTATCTTTATACTTATATTATCTGAGACTCTGGATATTTGTGTATAGCTCTGACTTGTGGATCTTGGACTTATTTTCCTGTTTATTCTATCATATTTCTTTCCCATGCTATCTACCTTAGTTTGATATATGTGATTGAGACTGTATTGCTATGTCACCTCCATTCGGAGTGTATATACTGTACAGGTACATTTATCTGTTTTAGTCGTAGTATTTACAGACCCTATATACAGCGTTCTACCGTCGATACTGCGGCGTAGGCTGGACGTAACCACGTGCTCGTGCCCCTCTTCAGGGTGCGGGTCGTGACACGAGGGGGGGATCAGGGGAGTCGGGGGGCTGGGGGATCGCCGGCGAGGGGGGGGTTGGGGGGGGGGCTGGGGGGATCGCCGGCGGGAGGGGGGGGGTCGGGGGGGCTGGGGGATCGCCGGCGCCAGCGCTACCGGGAGGGGAGGGGTTAGAGGGGGACGGGTATTTTAGGTATAAAATTTTTAAAATTTGGCTGGAGGAGCCTAATCGAGCGGATTTGTAATCTAAGGAGGGGTAAACTACCAAAAAATTCTAAAAGGTTTTTCTACGCAAAAGACGTATATTTAACGAGGGTTTTTTGCAATTTACCCTTAATATTAATATTAATATTAACATTAATATTAATATTAATATTAAAATTAATATTAATGTTAAGCTAACTTATGAATTGACGTTGGCTTTTTATTAGTTTTTTCTGTATCTGGTTCTGATGTGGAAAGTGTAGAATTAATTGGTTATTGCCAAGTGTCCATTGTTCATTGGACCGGACTCACCACTCAGCACATCCAGTGGTGAGCCGGAAGCACCTAATAAAAATTATTAGGTGCTCCGAGAATGATTGGAGATATAATGCAGTAGTTAATGGGAAATTAACACTACTGTTAACTTTTTCGTTTCCTTTTCTAATGTGGAGTGTGGAGTTAATTTGTTAATAAAAAATTATTTGCCAAGTGTCAATTATTTATTGGACCGGGCTCATCATTCAGCACATCTGGTGGTGAGCCCGAAACACCTAATAATTTTTCGTCATACTATGTCAACGAGATATGGTGGTGGGCATATTGTGGTGAAAATAATGAAGGTGCGATTATTTTTAGTTATGTTACTATTTTAATCTTCTTGGTGTTCCTTAATAGAAGTCGATGCCAAAACCCCTTATATGGTTATGCATGTGTTTTCTATTTTCAAAAATCCTAGGATAATTTATGAGATCTTAATTTTTAAAACTTTTTGTGAATAACCATTAGATTTGGATTACATGCATGTCCACCCGTGTGGCAAAAACCGAAATAGAAAAAGGGTAAAACCTTTAGCAAGAAGAAATAGAAAATCACTCGAAAGAAGTGGAAACTTAACTTCAAGAAGAAGTTCAAAACAGAAAAGAATTTCCGAAAAAGGAAGTTTCTTAAGAAAAAGAAATTCAAAAAAGTTTGCAAGTGTTTTAAATGCAACAAAGAAGGACACTATGCAAATGAATGTCCTAAAAATATACAAAGCGTGGTCATAACAGACCTTGATGATTATGGTATTCATATAGGAACACTAGATGAAATTAGCAGGGATTTGTAATCTAAGGAGGGGTAAACTGCCAAAAAATTCTAAAAGGTCTTTCTACGCAAAAGGCGTATATTTAACGAGAGATTTTTTGCAATTTACCCTTAATATTAATATTAATATTAACATTAATATTAATATTAAAATTAATATTAATGTTAAGCTTACTTATGAATTGACGTTGGTTTTTTATTAGTTTTTTCTGTATCTGGTTCTGATGTGGAAAGTGTAGAATTAATTGGTTATTGCCAAGTGTCCATTGTTCATTGGACCGGACTCACCACTCAGCACATCCAGTGGTGAGCCGGAAGCACCTAATAAAAATTATTAGGTGCTCCGAGAATGATTGGAGATATAATGCAGTAGTTAATGGAAAATTAACATTACTGTTAACTTTTTCGTTTCCTTTTCTAATGTGGAGTGTGGAGTTAATTTGTTAATAAAAAATTATTTGCCAAGTGTCAATTATTTATTGGACCGGGCTCATCATTCAGCACATCTGGTGGTGAGCCCGAAACACCTAATAATTTTTCGTCATACTGTGTCAACGAGATATGGTGGTGGGCATTGTGGTGAAAATAATGAAGGTGCGATTATTTTTAGTTAGTTACTGTTTTAATCTTTTTGGTGTTCCTTAATAGAAGTCGATGCCAAAACCCTTATATGGTTATGCATGTGTTTTCTATTTTCAAAAATCCTAGGATAATTTATGAGATCTTAATTTTTAAAATTTTTCATGAATAATCGTTGGATTTGGATTACATGCATCTGATTTTTTTTTCAAAGAGTTAAAGAGTAAAATAAGTATACTTTCAATGTTAGTAAAACTCTACGTGCCACATTTATGTTAGAATTTATCATTTTGAGTTCTTATTTGAGTTTTGTAGCCGAATTGTTCTATTTTCTACACAAACTTACAATAATTATAAAAGGAAGACAAGTAAATAAAGAATTGTACTAATACGAGTTTTGGATTAATCAAGAAAAGTCTTTAAAATTTTAGGAAAGATTAGCCTTATATAAGACAATAGCTACTCATAGAATATAAAGCTGCATTCTATTCACGTGATAACACATGGTTTGAAAACACAACTTAGAATATTATCAAGTTTTATATAATATCAATGTTACTTAAGATAATATTAAGCCATAAACCTTCCACTCTCTCTCTCTCTCTCTCTCCTCTCTCTCTCTCTCTCTCTCTGTGTTGTGTGTGTATGTGAATTAATCTCAAAATTGTATTTGTTATTTCATCATTAAATTATAATTTACTCTCAGTGGTTCAAATAACCCTCACCTTATAATGTGTCATAAATTTTTTTCTCATTGTTGTATTTTTAAAGATATCGGTACGAGGAAGACAATTAGTTATGGTAGTATGCATAGGAACTATACTACTTGGAGATGATATCAAATAACACCGATTTGTCAACTAAAGCTTTTGTTGTAGAAGTTTCTCATAAGGAAATGAATAAAGGATCTGAAGTGTTATTGTGTATCATCGACTTGGACATGCACTGTCATGCTCCAGTACCATAACTGAGAATGAGAGTACGATTCGGCTAACTATGTAGTACCCCATTCCGCTCAGTTCAACAGAAAAAATCAAAACGCCAACGACGTTTGGACTTAGCCATGCAACGGCTTGCTCGAAGTCCCGTTCGGTCGAGACAACTCCTCGCTCAGGTGGGTGGCTTCGATGAAATTGCTTCTACTTGGCATTCACACTAATAAAACAGGATGTTTTCAATGCACAAGTTAGGCTTGATAATAAAAGAGATTAATCCACATAGCTAAGGAAATATTAATCCCAACTTGTGTCAGATTGAGTTAGAATATGAAAAGGTCCCACAGTTGGCTTGAAAATGTTGCACGACGTGCTTTCAAAATCGACACTCGGTCCTTCATCCCGTGGCTTGGAAGTAATTAGGAAAAGTTGGTCTATGTCCCTAGAAGACTATGAACTTGGCTGTCACGACCCGCACCCACTGTGAGGGTACGAGAACGTAACAGTGCCCAGCCTACGCCGCAGTGTCGGTGGTAGAACGCTGTTCTAGGTCATGAACTATAACTAACATAATATGAATACTCTCCATAAGGAGGCCAACACAGAGGTATAACTCAATCACAATCTATAGATAGAATATGGCACGATGAAATAGATAAAGAAATCCTCAACTGAGGTACAATAGAAATGAAATACAAGTCTTATCATCTCTAAAAATATACAAACTATGAATCAAGAACAACAACTAAACATAAAAAGAAAAATAGTCTAAGCTATCTATACTAAGCAAGGTATCGTCCTCAGCTGTCACTACCATATTTCTAATTTGAGGGTATTTTTGACATTTTTGGGGTAATTTAAATTTATTAGAATTTATTTGAATTTATGGGAATTTTTAAAAATTATTTTGGAATTGTTTGATTGAGGGTTGACTAGGTTGACTTTGACTAGCAATGACCATGGTAGACTAACTTAGGAGCTAATCCTAGTTGAGTTTGGTCTTGATTAGGTCATGCCACCCTAGTTAGACTAGAGTTGACTAATAGTATGGTTATTTGACTTAAGTAGAGTTTTAAGTCATAAGCCATGACTTGTGTTTAACCAATAAATCAATAGTTAGCCAAATAAGCCCAAAGCCCATTAGTCAAGTGCCCAAACCCTAATCCTAACATTTTGTCCAGCCAACCTAGGGATTCCTCCACTATTTAATCTCTCCTAAAATCTAGGGCTAGCCTCTTCCTTAGGAATTTATTACAAGAGAAGAAAGAGGTGAGTCCCCATGTTCAAAAATTCCTAAAAATCCATTTTTCCTCCTTTTTAATCCAAACAAGTTGCAATAGGTTCTAATTATTGTTTTCTTGCTGTTGGAATTGGTTATTCTCAGTTTTCTATCAATTTGGAGGAGTTTCACCATCAAGGAGAACATCACTCATTAGAGCTTTTTGAGAGTTTTGATACATTGAGGTAACTCTCTATCCACACCATAGAATCCTGAGATTTTTGCATCAATAGGGAGCCCTAGACCTAAACTAACAGTAGGAATAGGAAACCCTAAGTTTTTGTGTCATTTCGTGTCCAATCTGGACACATATCAGTGTCCTGTGTATGGTGTTTGTGGAAATGTCACAGTGAAACTTTTCGTGTTATTTTTTATTTGTGTTTGAATGAAAAATTATGTTTTGGTGTCGCTTATCCATTTCTGTAGCTCTGAGTTGATTTTGTGCATGTGTCGTGTCATTTGGACATGCGTGCACACGGCCTCGCGCGTGGCCTTGGGGATCCCCTGCTACTCGGGGTCCCCACAGGACACGATACGGCGTGTCTTGGCACGAAATTTCGTGGGTACATTGGGGCACTGTCTGTCGTCACTCTCCCCAAGTTTCACGAGATTTCGTGGTCTGGATTGGGAGATATCGGCTGTGTACGGGGAATCCACTGTTCTGCGCACAGTGTGCACTTAGCCACTGATACGGCTTTGGTTCACGGACACAGCGACACGAGGACACGTTTCAGGCACTTAGACACGAGCACCTATACCTTGTCTAGTTGGGGACACGAGCACGAGGCCTGAGATGGCCTGTGTCGGGTGCACGACATGCGTGCACACCCGCACGACGCTGTCCGGTGTGTGTACCCAGTTTACCCGATTTTGGGTTTAATTATACTGGACACGTTTGTGTCCACTTTGGTAGAAACAAACCACTTGTGTGACACGTGTGTAATGTGGTTATACTGTACCAACCTATCTATGGGTATTTTAATTCGAATTTGTTGGGTAATTTCCATTTTCATAATTTTTCTGAACTGTGAGTTATCACTGTATCCTGTTTTTTCTTCCAGATTTTTAAATGTGAGTTTGTCATGAACTTTTAACCCATTAACACTGATAATTGCATGTTTGTAAATCTCTAACTTGTTTACCTATGTGTTTTCTAGTAGTATGTCGAATTTGGATTGTTTTGGGTGTGGGATAGACTCAAAATCTGAGTTCACTAGTTGAGGACTGTTTTGACAGTCCTTAAATAACTGAAAACCTATTTCCTGCATTTTTGAACCTCCCTTATAACTGAGAATTCAACTTGAGTTTGCTATTACTAGTGTTGTGAAATCTGAAATATCATGGGGACTGAAACTGGAATTAGAGTTGGGTTCCAAACTGTTTTTTCCTATGTTAAGCTGAATCCTAATCCTGGAACTTGTTGCCTACACTATACACTCTATATCCTATTGAACACACTCATGTACACACATGCCCATATGCAGTACAGCCCCTTTTTGACTTCTTGTCATATGTCCTATACACTAGACACACACACACACTCTTATCCTGTCACACTCACTAGGATAGCTCTCACTCACTCTCTATTTCTATCCCTCTCTACATATATCCTATTTCATATACAATGTAATGTATACATAATGTAGTATATATATGTATATGATGTGATATGTGATATTATATGGTTTGGTGTACCATATACGTATCTAATATAACTATTTTGCAATGGGTTATAGGTTATGTAGTATAGATAGGTCTGAAGTATTTGTGGCTTGTGTGTGCACTATATATATATGTATCATATATATATGTGGGTTATGGCTAGATTACAATATACATATCAATAGTGTATTGCTTAGAGATGGGATTGGCATGGTGTATATGTTTGGTTTGGCCTAGATAGAATAGCCTATGGCCTGTGTATGCCTGTTTGACTAACAGGCCTAGATTTGGCTTGTACAGCTTTATTAGACCTAGAATAGACTTACTAGACTAGTGTAGACTAGTTTGACCTAGTGTGGACTTGTTTGACCTAGTTTGACCATAGTTGACCTAGTTTGACTTCTAGGATTGACCAGAGTTGACCAAGAGTTGACTTTGGCCTAGTTTGACCAAGATTCATGTAGAATGCATGGTAGTGCTTTATTTTATCATTTTGGACTTGTTGTGACTTGTGCTGTTCTAATAGGAGCCAGACACCACTCCTCGGACAGTACTTTTCAGTTGGACACTCAGATACCAGGCGAGTACATTCTCTGATCATTTTATATCCTGCTTAGAACTATTTCCTGCAGTAGATTACTTTACTTGTACTGTCACGTTGGTCACACGGATTAGTACTATACGGATCCCTTCTTGAGATGTTATCCTTAGGGAGCATCGGGTACTACATGTTCTGTACGTTTCACTTACATGTCGTATCACTATGCTTCACAGGTTCTTCGATCACTTGTGACATATACTCTTATGATCACAGAGTCTCCTAGAATCTCTTATCCCATTCACTGGGTATCCTAGAATATCCTAGAATCCCCATTTTTGGGACTTCCATGTACCACCCTTCG
Source organism: Iris pallida (assembly GCA_029216955.1). NCBI lineage: Eukaryota > Viridiplantae > Streptophyta > Magnoliopsida > Asparagales > Iridaceae > Iris > Iris pallida. Next base: position 21,589,757 of record JANAVB010016599.1, read on the forward strand.
GGGGCTTTGCATGGAATCATAACATAACTTGGTTGGATCCTTGTGTACTGATTGGGGGTACGGGGGAGTAGAAGTAGACATGTGAATACTATCCAAATAGTGTAGTATCAGAATCTCTTCCATAGTGTAGCATCAGAATCTCCTATGCCATTTACATGTCTATTTTGTACTCTGACTCACTAGTCACATGATAGTTCTCTATTTATAGTAGATATTTCTATTACAGCTTTCTCTCTCTGTTTACATACTGCACTTCTTTCAGTACTTGTATCTTACTTTACTGGATGATTATATCTTCTAACCTGCTATGAACTGTTGAGATGTACTGTACTCGCTCCTGTCCTGACTGGACCTGTTGAAAATATTACAGAGGACGAAAAGGAGGCTTGCCTGGACACTTACTACGGGGCAGCCTTAGATGACACCTGCGAGCTGGACCCTCAGGAGGATCCAGCTCTAGCTGAGGATATCACCCCGATTGCCTAGACTAGATTAGTTAGGCCTATCTATCTTTTATGTAGTCATGAGACATGTTTAGCTAGACTTTATTGGAGTTCAGAGTTGTATATATTCTTTCATTCTGTATCTGAGACCATGTACTTCTGGATATTGCTGGGATTATCTTAGACTATTTTTTATCTATTTATTTCCTTGAGTACTATTTCATATCCTGCTATCTCTTCCTTAGTTGTGATTGAGTTTTACTGCTATGTCACCCCCATTCGGGGAGTATAAACTGTTTAGAGATATATTGCTAGATGATTGTTGACCTAGGACAGCGTTCTACCATCGACACTGCGGCGTAGGCTAGATGTACCCACGTCTCGTGCCCTTACTCTAGGGTGCGGGTCGTGACACGTTTTTAGTGGTGGCCCATGCAGGTCTAGACTAGAAGTGTAGTGGTATTCGAATTAGAGTATCACTACAGTCTGTAGTAGGATATAGGACATTAATTTTTAGGTACTCAATCACTTTAGAAAAATTTCTTTTATTGCCATCTAAATCCTTTTTGTCAGCTGATCCTTTGAATTATAATTGTCCGCCTTTGTTATTTCGCTTCTTTCTCAGAAATTGATACTCTTGTTTGTCTATCTTCAGGATGGTAGAGACTCGATCGCAGCGTGCCATTCATGAGGATGCTATAGAGGGGACTGCTACCTCTCAGCCAGTACGGCGAGGCCGGGGGACTGCAGTTCCTGCCACCTCTGCTCGTATTGAGACCTCGGCAGTAGCAGCAGGGGGTATGCCTCTATCGGCTCGAAGGCAGGACCCGGACATTCCAGAGGATCCTTTTCAGCTGCCACCGCCTCCAGGATACGTAGACGTAGCTCAGATGTTCGCGTATTTCCAGCAGTTCATAGACAGACAGCAGGCTCGACAGGACAGGGGCATGGAGTTGGCCGTCACGATAGCCGCAGCTCGACCAGTGGTGCAGCAGCCGAGGACACCGGGGATCGAGCAGTTTCAGAAGATGAGCCCTAGAGACTTTCTGGGGACAGAGGGGATCCTATATGCCGATGAGTGGATCGAGCATATAGAGGAGATCTTCCGTTTGGCCAGGATTCCAGCAGATCTTCAGATCGAGGCCGCAGCTAGCCGGATGCGAGATCTTGCTCGCACCTGGTATCAGTCAGACCCCAGGGTGGGGGTACCTGGGCAGACTTGGGAGCAGTTCAACGGCTTCTTCAAGAAGAAGTTCTTCCCAGATTCAGCACTCAGAGCCTTGGAGTCGCAGTTCGAGAGCCTTGTCCAGGGGAGTCTCTCAGTGGAGGAGTACGCCGGGGAGTTTGGCCGCCTCGGCAGGTTTGTAGAGGGCTTGAGCGAGACGGCGAAGGCACAGAGGTTTCGGAAGGGTCTAGTCAAGGAGGTCAAGTCCTTGACCAAGGGCAACCGGGATGCTACGTTCGAGGAGATCTTGACAGGAGCCCTGTTGGCAGAGGATGATCTTGAGCATAGGCTCAAGAGGGGGAGAGACCCAGTTGGCGGCGGCAGCAGCGGGGGCCAGGCCAAGAGGCCCCACTTTCAGCATCAGCAGCTGAGGCAGTTTCAGCCGCAGCCGATCCAGCAGAGGCCAGTTCAGCAGCAGCAGCCGAGACAGCACCAGCAGGGTCAAAGACAGGGAGTCACTTGTGCCTACTGCAAGAAGCCTGGACACGTCTTCAATGAGTGCCGAAAGAGGCTGGGCCAGTGCATGGTATGTGGCTTAGCAGACCACCAGATGAGGGAGTGCCGTATGGGACGAGCAGCCCAGGGAGGAGGAGTTAGAGCTCCAGCAGGCCAGCAGAGGGGACCAGCCCTACCGACGCAGCAGCAGAGATTCGTCCAGCACCAGCAGCAGGCTAGGGGAGGCCAGCAGGGGTGAGCTTTCACCATGGCAGCAGAGGATGCGGAGGTCATAGGAGAGCTGATCGCAGGTTCGATTCTTCTCGACTCCAGTCCATCATTTGCATTATTCGATTCCGGTGCTTCGGATAGCTTCATATCAGTATCTTTTGCGATTAGACACGGTATTATAGCTGAATCGTTGCCTAGGACTTACAAGATCACGACCGGGGGTGGCATTATCCTCGTGAGTGATGTTTGTAAGGGTCAGAGAGTGATTTTGGAAGGCCGTGAGTTGGAGGTGAGCCTGCTCGTAATGCCATTACCAAACTACGATATAGTACTAGGCATGGATTGGTTGAGCAGGCACCACTCCAGCATTGATTGCAGAGGGGGTAGAGTTTTTTTCAGAGCACCGGGGGAGCCAGAGTTCGAGTACTCCAGACGTCAGGCAGAGCAGAGCAGCGGAGTCTTCTGTGGAGTCTCGATCGAGGAGCAGACGATTCCACACCCCTTGATAACAGATTATATGGATGTTTTCCCAGAGGAGTTGCCGGGACTGCCACCAGACAAGGACATATAGTTCTCGATAGACTTGGTTCCAGGAGCGGAACCCATCTCTCAGCATGTCTATCGGGTGAACAATAGCGAGCTGGTGGAGCTGAAGAAGCAGGTGGATGAGCTACAGGACAAGGGCTTCATTCGCTCGAGTTCGTCGCCATGGGGTGCACCAGTGTTGTTCGTGCCGAAGAAGGATGGGTCAGTACGCATGTGTATTGACTATAGGGCACTCAACAACCTCACGATCAAGAACAAATACCCACTGTTGTGGATCGACGATCTATTTGACCAGTTGAGCGGAGCTCGGGTATTTTTCAAGATTGATTTGAGGTCGGGATATCACCAGGTGAAGGTGAAGAGGGAGGATATTCCCAAGACCGCTTTCAGGACGCGGTACGGGCAGTTTGAGTTTTTGGTTATGCCGTTTGGGCTAACCAATGCACCAGCAGTATTTATGAACCTTATGAACAAAGTGTTCCACCAGTATCTGGATCAGTTTGTGGTGGTGTTTATTGACGACATCTTGGTATATTCCAAGACTGAGGAGGAGCACGAGGAGCATTTGAAGATCGTGCTGGAGACTCTCAAGAAGGAGCAGCTTTACGGGAAGCTCTCCATGTGTGAGTTCTTCTTGGACCGGGTGGACTTCTTGGGGCATGTGGTGACTGGAGATGGTATCTCAGTTGACCCCAAGAAGATTATAGCAGTTGAGGCATGGGCAGCGCCGACTTCAGTTACAGAGATCAGGAGTTTCCTGGGGCTGGCAGGGTATTATCGGAGATTTGTGCAGGATTTCTCCCGGGTTGCAGAGCCGTTGACTCGGTTGACCCGGAAGGATGCTGAGTACGTTTGGTCAGAGGAGTGTCAGGCAGCTTTTGATGAGTTGAAGAAGCGGCTTACGACAGCTCCGATTCTGACATTGCCTTCAGGATCGGGTGGTTTTACTATTTATAGGGATGCTTCAGGGAAAGGGCTGGGTTGTGTGTTGCAGCAGCACGGAAAGGTGATTGCCTATGCTTCCAGGCAATTGTGTCCCCATGAGAAGAACTACCCTACCCACGACCTGGAGCTGGCAGCAGTGATATTTGCTCTGAAACTGTGGAAACATTATCTGTATGGTGAGAGGGTAGAGATCTTCACAGATCACAAGAGCTTAAAATATGGGTTCACTCAGAAGGAGTTGAATATGAGGCAGCGCAGATGGTTGGAGTTGATGAAGGACTTCGACATTGCACTGCAGTATCATCCAGGGAAGGCCAACGTGGTTGCCGATGCCTTGAGTAGGTATCCGACAGCCATATGTTTGACCATGGATCGGCATTTGCTTGCCGACTTGGAGAGCCTTGGGATTGAGGTGATCGTGCCCGGAGTACAGATGCAGCTATGGGGGATGCAGATTCAGTCAGACTTGGTGGAGAGGATCAAGTCAGCACAGTTTGAGGACGTTGCTCTGCGGTGTCTCCGAGAGCAGGTTCGAGCAGGATTGCTGGAGGGCGAGTTTTCTATTGCAGAGGATGGTGCCTTAAGGCACGGTTCCAGGTTATGTGTGCCCAGTGGAGATCTCAGAGAGCAGGTTATGTAGGAGGCCCACAGATCTCAGTACTCTATACACCCGGGTGCCAACAAGATATACCGAGATCTGAGGGAGCACGTTTGGTGGTCAGGGATGAAGCGGGAGGTGGCTTGCTTCGTGGCTAGATGCTTCGTCTGTCAGCAGGTCAAGGCAGAGAGACAGAGGCCCGGTGGATTGTTGCAGCCGCTGCCCATTCCCGAGTGAAAATGGGAGCATATTACTATGGACTTCGTATCAGGATTACCGCCCACACCAGGAGGAAAAGACGCGATTTGGGTCATCGTTGACAGGTTGACCAAATCGGCCCACTTCTTGCCATTCAAGGTGGGTACGTCTACAGAGAGGCTGGCGGAGATGTATATACGACAGATAGTCAGGATTCACGGGGTTCCAGTCAGTATCGTCTCAGATCGGGATAGCCGTTTTACATTCTATTTCTGGAGGAGTCTGCAGATCAGCTTGGGCACTCAGCTCAAGTTTAGTACTGCATACCACCCCCAGACGGACGGACAGTCAGAGCGGACTATTCAGACCCTTGAGGATATGCTGCGGACGTGCGTCCTGGACTTTGGAGGTTCCTGGAAGGATCATCTTTATTTGGTGGAGTTTGCCTACAACAATAGTTTCCAGGCCAGTATTGAGATGTCACCTTTTGAGGCTCTATACGGGCGTAGGTGCCGTACACCCTTATCCTGGGATGATATTGGTGAGCGAGCTTTACTGGGGCCAGAGATGGTTGTTGATGCGGCCGAAAAGGTGAAGCTCATCAGGGACAGACTTCGCGTGGCGCAGGACAGACATCGGCACTGGGCCGATAGCCACCGGAGGGCCTTGGAGTTTGAGGTACAGATTAGAGTAGGATTAGCTTAGGTTTGATTGTTGTGTTTTAATAATCATGTTTGTTTATTATAATTAATTAAGACCTTGCTTGTGATTAGGTCGGAGACCAGGTTTTCTTGAGGATATCTCCGACTCGTGGTACGATATATTTCGGTGGAGGTGGAAAGCTTAGCCCGCGCTTCATCGGCCCTTTCGTTATCAGCGGGAGAGTCGGTGACGTTGCATACAGGCTAGTCTTGCCGCCTGTACTAGTGGGGATCCACAACGTATTTCATGTATCACAGTTGAGATGGTACGTGGCTGACCCTAGCCATATGCTCGATCATTCAGAGATAGAGGTTGGGCCTTCTCTCAGCTATCCAGAGCAGCCAGTGGAGATTTTGGATCGACGGGAGAAGGTTCTGAGGAACCAGGTGATACCCTTGGTGCGCGTCGCATGGAGGCATCATTCTCCAGGAGAGTTTACCTGGGAGCGGGAGGATAAGATGCGCGAGCGCTACCCTTATCTTTTTGGATCGTGAGGTATGCTTTCTATCCCTCTCATCAGTTGTTTTTCGCCTTTCAATTTTGAGGACGAAATTCTTTTAAGGAGGGTAGATTTGTCACTACCACATTTCTAGTTTGAGGGTATTTTTTATATTTTTGGGATAATTTAAATTTATTTGAATTTATTTGAATTTATGGAAATTTTTAGAAATTATTTTGGAATTGTTTGATTGAGGGTTGACTAGGTTGACTTTGACTAGCAATGACCATGGTAGACTAACTTAGGAGCTAATCCTAGTTGAGTTTGGTCTTGATTAGGTTATGCCACCCTAGTTAGACTAGAGTTGACTAATAGTATGGTTATTTGACTTAAGTAGAGTTTTAAGTCATAAGCCATGACTTGTGTTTAACCAATAAATCAATAGTTAGCCAAATAAGCCCAAAGCCCATTAGTCAAGTGCCCAAACCCTAACCCTAATATTTTGTCTAGCCACCCTAGGGATTCTCCCACAATTTAATCTCTCCTAAAATCTAGGGCTAGCCTCTTCCTTAGGAATTTATTACAAGAGAAGAAAGAGGTGAGTCCCCATGTTCAAAAATTCCTAGAAAATCTATTTTTCTTCCTTTTTAATCCAAACAAGTTGCAATAGGTTCTAATTATTGTTTTCTTGCTGTTGGAATTGGTTGTTCTTAGTTTTCTATCAATTTGGAGGAGTTTTACCATCAAGGAGAACATCACTCATTAGAGCTTTTTGAGAGTTTTGATACATTGAGGTAACTCTCTATCCACATCATAGAACCCTAAGATTTTTGCATTAATAGGGAGCCCTAGACCTAACCTATCGTGTCATTTCGTGTCCAATCTGGACACATATCAGTGTCCTGTGTATGGTGTTTGTGGAAATACCACAGTAAAACTTTTCGTGTTATTTTTTATTTGTGTTTGAATGAAAAATCATGTTTTGGTGTCGCTTATCTATTTCTGTAGCTCTGAGTTGATTTCGTGCTTGTGTCGTGTCGTTTGGACAGCGTGCACACGGCCTCGCGCGCGGCCTGGGGGATCCCCTGCTACTCGGGGTCCCCACAGGACACGACACGGCGTGTCTTGACACAAAATTTTGTGGGTACATTGGGACACTGTCTGTCGTCACTCTCCCCAAGTTTCACGAGATTTCATGGTCTGGATTGGGAGATATCAGCCGTGCACGGGGAATCCACTGTTCTGCGCACAGTGTGCACTTAGCCACTGATACGGCTTTGGTTCACGGACACGGCGACACGAGGACTCGTTTCAGGCACTTAGACACGAGCACTTATACCTAGTCTAGTTGGGGACACGAGCACGAGGCCTGAGATGGCCTGTGTCGGGTGCACGACACGCGTGCACACCCGTACGACACTGTCCGGTGTGTGTACCCAGTTTACCCGATTTTGGGTTTAATTGTACTGGACACGTTTGTGTCCACTTTGGTGGACACAAACCACTTGTGTGACACGTGTGTAATGTGGTTATACTGTATCAACCTATCTATAGGTATTTTAATTTGAATTTTTTGGGTAATTTCCATTTTCATAATTTTCTGAACTGTGAGTTATCACTGTATCCTGTTTTTCCTTCCAGATTTTTAAATGTGAGTTTGTCATGAACTTTTAACCCATTAACACTGATAATTGCATGTTTGTAAATCTCTAACTTGTTTACCTATGTGTTTTCTAGTAGTATGTCGAATTTGGATTGTTTTGGGTGTGGGATAGACTCAAAATCTGAGTTCACTAGTTGAGGACTGTTTTGACAGTCCTTAAATAACTGAAAACCCATTTCCTGCATTTTTGAACCTCCCTTATAACTAAGAATTCAACTTGAGTTTGCTATTACTAGTGTTGTGAAATCTAAAATATCATGGGGACTGAAACTGGAATTAGAGTTGGGTTCCAAACTATTTTTTCCTATGTTAAGTTGAATCCTAATCTTGGAACTTGTTGCCTACACTATACACTCTATATCCTATTGAACACACTCATGTACACACATGCCCACATACAGTACAGCCCCTTTTTGAGTTCTTGTCATATGTCCTATACACTAGACACACACACACACACACTCTTATCCTGTCACACTCACTAGGATAGCTCTCACTCACTCTCTATTTCTATCCCTCTCTACATATATCCTATTTCATATACAATGTAATGTATACATAATGTAGTGTATATATGTATATGATGTGATATATGATATGTGATATTATATGGTTTGGTGTATCATATAGGTATCTAATATAACTATTTTAAAATGGGTTATAGGTTATGTAGTATAGATAGGTCTCAAGTATTTGTGGCTTGTGTGTGTGTGCACTATATATATATGTATCATATATATATATGTGTGGGTTATGGCTAGATTACAATATACATATCAATAGTGTATTGCTTAGAGATGGGATTGGCATGGTGTATGTGTTTGGTTTGGCCTAGATAGAATAGCCTATGGCCTGTGTATACCTGTTTGACTAACAGGCGTAGATTAAGCTTGTACAGCTTTATTAGACCTAGAATAGACTTACTAGACTAGTGTAGACTAGTTTGACCTAGTGTGGACTTGTTTGACCTAGTTTGACCATAGTTGACCTAGTTTGACTTCTAGGATTGACCAGAGTTGACCAAGAGTTGACTTTGGCCTAGTTTGACCTAGATTTATGTAGAATGCATGGTAGAGCTTTATTTTATCATTTTGGACTTGTTGTGACTTGTGCTGTTCTAATAGGAGCCAGACACCACTCCTCGGACAGTACTTTTCAGTTGGACACTCAGATACCAGGCGAGTACATTCTCTGATCATTTCATATCCTGCTTAGAACTATTTCCTGTAGTAGATTACTTTACTTGTACTGTCACGTTGGTCACACGGATTGGTACTATACGGATCCTTTCTTGAGATGTTATCCTTAGGGAGCATCGGGTACTACATGTTCTGTACGTTTCACTTACATGTCGTATCACTATGCTTTACAGGTTCTTCGATCACTTGTGACATATACTCTTATGATCACAGAGTCTCCTAGAATCTCTTATCCCATTCACTGGGTATCCAAGAATATCCTAGAATCCCCATTTTTGGGACTTCCATGTACCACCCTTCGGGGGCTTTGCGTGGAATCATAACATAACTTGGTTGGATCCTTGTGTACTGATTGGGGGTACGGGGGAGTAGAAGTAGACATGTGAATACTATCCAAGTAGTGTAGTATCAGAATCTCTTCCATAGTGTAGCATCAGAATCTCCTATGCCATTTACATGTCTATGTTGTACTCTGACTCACTAGTCACATGATAGTTCTTTATTTATAGTAGATATTTCTATTACAGCTTTCTCTCTCTGTTTACATACTGCACTTCTTTCAGTACTTGTATCTTACTTTACTGCATGATTATATCTTCTAATCTGCTATGAACTGTTGAGATGTACTGTACTCGCTCCTGTCCTGACTGGACCTGTTGAAAATATTACAGAGGACGAGGAGGAGGCTTGCCTGGACACTTACTACGGGGCAGCCTTAGATGACACCTGCGAGCTGGACCCTCAGGAGGATCTAGCTCTAGCTGAGGATATCACCCCGATTGCCTAGACTAGATTAGTTAGGCCTATCTATCTTTTATGTAGTCATGAGACATGTTTAGCTAGACTTTATTGGAGTTCAGAGTTGTATATATTCTTTCATTCTGTATCTGAGACCATGTACTTCTGGATATTGCTGGGATTATCTTAGACTACTTTTCATTTATTTATTTCCTTGAGTTCTATTTCATATCGTGCTATCTCTTCCTTAGTTGTGATTGAGTTTTACTGCTATGTCAGCCCCATTCGGGGAGTATAAACTGTTTAGAGATATATTGCTAGATGATTGTTGACCTAGGATAGCGTTCTACTGCCGACACTGCGGCGTAGGCTGGACGTACCTACGTCTCGTGCCCTTACTCTTGGGTACGGGTCGTGACATCAGCAGCTGCCTGAACCTCCCTAGGGGTCCAGGTCGCGAGTGTCATCTAGGCAAGCTCCAAAGTAAGGGTGCAGGGTTCCTCATCATCCTCTGTAAAATTTTCAACAGGTCCAGTCAGGACGGGAGCGAGCACAATACATCTCAACAGATCATAGCAGGTTAGAAAATATAATCATGCAGTAAAGTAAGATATAGATACTGAAGGAAATGCAGTATATAAACAGAGAGAGAACTGTAATAGAAATATCTACTATAAGTAAAGAGCTACCAGTGACTAGTGATTTAGAGTACAAAGTCGACATGTGAACGGCTTGATTTGTACATGGCTATACTAAAGAGGCGTACATGGCTATTCTACTTTGAAATTGTTCACATGGCTATTTATACTCCCCCGTACCCCTAATTAATAGAAAAGAATCCAACCAGGTTATGTTATGATTCTATGTAACAGCCTCCGAAGGGTGGTAAGCCCCCAAAGGGTGGTAAGCCCCCAAAGAGTAGTAAGCCCCCGAAGGGTGGTACATAGTAGTCCCATAAATGGGGATTCTGGGAAACCCAATAAATAGGATAAGGATTCAAAAAAGACTCTGTGATAATAAGAGTATATGTCACAAGTGATCAAAGAACCAAAGGAGCATAGTGATACGCCATGTAAGTGAAACGCACAGAACATAGAGTACCCGATGCTCCCTGAAGGGATAACATCTCAGGGAGGGATCCATATTGTACTAATCCGTGTGACCAATATGACAGTATCAAGTAAAGTAATTTAATGTAAGAAATAATTCTAAGCAGGATATAAAATGATCAGAGAATGTACTTGCCTGGTATCTGAATGTCTGAAGTAAATGTTTTGTCCGAGATGAGATACCTGACTCCTAGTTAGAGCAACACAAGTCAAGATGTATACAGGGGATGCTAAATGTAATCTACGATGCGTCTGCATGCTGTCTAGGTCAAACTAGACCAAAGTCAACTCTTGGTCAACTCTAGTCAATCACACTAGTCAACTAGGTCAAGTCCTGGCCCAAACAAGTCTAACAAGTCTCACTAGGCCTAACCAAGCCTATACTATGCAATTAAGGCTAGACACAAGAAAGGCAAGCAATGTGAACCACACCATGGCATGTATATTCATACTATATTGTATTTCCTACATTCATGCATCCATACTATACATCGATACATTCATTCATACATGCCTACATTGCCTATATACCAATACATTAGATCATGACTATGCATACCATGGTTATATGATCACATTACACATTTAGCCATGTATAGTATATATATATATATATATAGAGATATAGAAAAGCATGTAGTGTGTTCATGTGTGTTAGTGAGAGTGTACAAGAGTGTCCATAGGAGAGTGTGAGAGTGTGTGGGTAAAACAGTGTGTCAAGAATGGCAGTTAGCAAAAAAGAAATACAAAACAGTGTACTAATGTGAACTGTGTGTGTGAGTCTCAATAGAATATGTGTGTGTCATGATATACTGAAAACAGAATAGTGTAGTGTTAGTGACCTACACTTGTGTGTGTGAGAGTGTCACAAGTGTCAATAGGATATGTGTAGGTACCTGTGTATAGTGAGATATGAGAGTGTGAGGGTGAGACATGAGAGTGTGTATCATTGTGAGGATGTATGATAAAACAGTGTGTGAGTGGACTGATAAAATGTGAATCATAAACAGTGTGTATGTGGATAGGCTGCACAGGAAATAGTGTGTACATTAGAAAAAATCAGTGAGTAGTGAAGAAAAGAAAGGAAACAAATTCATGTTCCATGTTTTCAGCCCCAAATATTACTCCAAATCAACAACTCAACGAAATATGAGACTTCACATCAAATTCAGTTCAGTTTTTTCCTTCCTGAATTTGACAGATATCCCCAAACCAAACTCCCAATCACAAGCCCTATTTCAGTTCAGAAAACATAGAAGAGAAAATCTCATTAGTGAATGCACAGTGATGAATTTCCAGGTTTTAACATGTTACAGGATATCAACACAATCTCAGTAAAAGGAAGGGAACATCAATTAGTTCAACCCACACTATCTCAGGTTTACCCATTTCAGAACCCAAATCCTATGTTAATATCCAAACCTAGTATGCAACTATACTCAGACATATTGGGGATGAAAAAATGCAGTGCAGTGTAGAGGAACATGTGTGTGTCGAGTGGAACAAGGTACTCAAAATCAGTGATGTGAATAAGGTTTCAGAAATCTGGAAATTCAGTGCAAGGACAGGGTTCCAGGTTATTAAGGAATGGAAATCAGCTCATGGTGTGTGTCAGTAAACTAGATGAGGGAAAAACCTGTGTGTTCTCAGGTTTTACAAAAGACAGTGTGTGTGTGAATGTGAGGGTCTCAACAGGTAGCAATGCGTGAATGGGTGTGGCAATTCAGTGTGTAAATGTGGGTGACAAGAATAAGTGTGTGTGTGACTAACATATGAGTCACTGATAGAAAACAGTGTGTGTGCTTATAAGACTGAAACAGTGAAATGAAAACAGGAAATCACATCTCAGTTAACAGGGAACAACCAGTGAAATAGTAAGGAAATTTCAGTTCAGGTTTGCTTATAAGAAAAAGAACCAATATTGCATTACCAGTTCAAAACAGAAAACCCAACCCAGTTTCCAGTCCAACTTTTCAAACCCAAATATCAAACCCAAAAGACCATCAAAACAGCCTAAATTCGACATACATGTAGATTACATATATGTGAACAATATTAGGATCCATAACATGTAACCAACAGTACTAATTTAGATTAAAACAGTTGCTCAAGTTCATTATTTAAAATCTGGAACACACAGAAATAGGGGAATGATATTAAGGGTTCAGAATTCATTGGATAAATGTGAAATGATACACACAAACAAGCTATCATGTGAAATACTCCATTAATATATACTAACAATCATGTAGAAGGAATTTAATCAGTGAAACCATAATTAAACTGGAATTAAAATGTTTGGGGAAAATAGGAAAAACTCTGTATCAGTAACAATATCATGAAACATGCATCAAACCCCAATTCGAATCCAGTATTCCATATTAAACCTAATTTAATATACAAACTAAATCTAACAGAGATTATACGTCATATTTAGGATATAATTAGCAAATTAAACCATTTAAAACTGATTTGAACAAAGAACACAGCAGTACACTGAACCAATCCTCGTGCACGTGTTCACTGTGTTCGTGGACACGACACGACACGAATTAGGATACGTGCTCGTGCACACGTGTACGCCTAGGGTAGAGGTATGTGTCCATGTGCCTGAAATGTGTCCACGTGGTGTCGTGTCATAGTTGTAGCCGCGTGTCAGTCGAGTGTCTGTGCGCGTGTGCAACAGTGAGGAATCGGTGCGGGCTCGATTGCTCCCAAACTATTCCATAAAACCCTATGAAAATTTGTGAGCCTCGTGTCAGTCATGTGTCCAAGGTGTCCAACAAGTATTGTGTCCAAAAGTGTCGTGTACAGTGCACACGACGTGTCCAACAGCAGGGCAGCCGCACGCGGCGTCGTGCTGCGTGTCCGTGTCAATTTTGGACACGAAAACAGCACGGATTCGTGCTCAGAGCTTGTGGTTCGTGATCCAGGCATAAACGGCTACAAGACTGTTCAATTAGTTTTCGAAAATATGTGGATTCAATCGACTCAAGCATTTCATCAAACACCTAGATTCTAGGACTGATATGTGTCCGATACGAACACGAAACGAACACGACTCGACACAAATCCAATACCTACAGCTAGGGGACACCTAGGGCTTCCTATTCATGCAAAGAAATCGAAAATCTTTGGAAGGAATAGGAAGTTACCTATATGTTGAAATTCCAATGAAAAGCTCCAAAAAGGGGGTTTTCTTCTTGCTAGCTAGCTCCTCCAAATTGCTCTCCAACTGGGATTGGCCTCCATGAACAGCAAGAGGGAGACAATTAGAATCTAATGCAAGTGGTTTAAGCCAAAAAGGAGTTAAAATGGAAAAGTTATGGATTGGGGAAGATGGCTATACCTCTTTCTCCAAGCTTGAGAAGAAAAACAATAAAAAAGGTAAGAACAAATGGAAGAGGCATTAAATAGGGTGTGGAACCCTAGGTTGGCTGCCATGGGTGGGCTTTTTGGGGTTTGGGCTTAAGTCATGGGCCTATGGTTCAATTCACAAGTCATTAAATCACAAGTCATTGCATTAAACCATAAGTCATGACTTAATTTCACTAAACCAAATCCCCTCATTCTAAAATTAATCTCTAATGACTAAAATGGGTTAACTCAAGTTAGACTAGGGTTACCATAGCTAGGGTTAGGCTCTAGGCTAGTCCACTAGGCCTCAAACTAGTCAAAACTAACATAACACATAGCAATATTTAATTAATATTAAATTCACAAAAATTCCCATAAATCATAATAAATTCAAATAAATCCTAAAATGACCAAAATACCCTCTAGGCTAAAATGTACTAATTAAACATCCTAATCACATGGCTAGGCTCTAGGGCAGACAGTCTCTACGGTTACACTAGCCAAACACCAAAATCATAAGCCATGATTTAAATAGTTCTAAAATGATTAAAAATCACTAAAAATTATATTAAAATTTTAAATACCATAATTAAATAAATTAAAATACAAAATTTCAAAATTACCCTTATTTTAGAAACTGGGTGTTACATTGGCATAGTCATATGCATCGCATGATATAAGTGCTTAGTAAAGCATGCACCGTCCCACTGTCTCAATGCACGTTTCCACGGTACAAGGCTTGGCATAGCCTTTTCTCATCCCACGGGTTAAGTTGATGTACGATTGAGTTAGGCAAAGGTATGTCACGGGCTATCAAAGTCATATCAAGCACGGTCCCACGAATTCTACGGCTTGTTATCGCCACACAGTCCAACGGTCTCAAAGTTCGTCATATGGAGTATGACTTGGGCGGTAGTGTCGCACCGAACACCAATTGGTTTAAGGCACGAGCCACGGTTGGTTTCAAGATACGTATGTCACGGTTTATGGCACTGATATGAAACACGGTTGATTCAAGTTGAGTTTGGCAGGAGAGCTATCAAATAGTCAGTCCTGAGTTGAGTAAAATGATATGGTAACATGGAAAATGCTCGTGACCGTAGGTCGTCGAGGTAGTCTCTTATTTTGGTAGTCTCTAATGTAGTACTGAAAATATGTGTAAAACCCCTAAATTTTTACTTTTTTATTATTAAATTTGGTACTGATTTAAAATTTTGTGTTTATACATCGCGTAGTTGCATTGTACGTCGTGCGCAAAATTTTGTTTTTCGAAATTACTCGACGAGTGCGAATATGTGCAAGCGTACATATTTTTGAAAAATATTTTTTTTCTATTTTTTTATAGTTTCAAAATAATATACATAATAATTATTTTGTTATTGTTCCAAAATTCCCAAGTTTGTTATTTTATTTATAAAGCCTTTCATTTCTTACAATTATTAATAATAAATAATATTTTTATTGTATACTAGAAAAGCGTAATTATGAAAATATTATTTGTGCATACATATATATTTGTAATTATTTATTAGCTTATTTTAAATAATAATGTAATTTTTGAAATTATTATTATTAGTATATTTGGAAAATATATTTTGAAATTATTGTGGAGATTTAAATCTTGATTGAATTTATGAATTTATTTATATAGTTAAATATTTGAAATTTGATTTATCCCATTCGATTTTAAACTAAAAATTTAATTAGATTTAAATTGGATTTGTATTTGGATTTGGATTTGATTGATTTTAAATTAAGTAGAGAATTATCTAATTGGGTTTTAAATATTCTAATCTTTATCCAACTGAAAATTTCAACATCCTATAAAAAGGCAGGTACTCATCCATATATTTCTATTCTCCAAATTCCACAAATATACGTGCATCGTGTCTGTGTCACCCTCATCCCATATCTTATTCCAAATTACAGATACAATATTTTCCCATGCCGGACAAACCCCGACACCAACAAATTCCTAGTCTAACCCAATCCGAACACCCCCGCCTCCTCCGCAGCACCGCCACCCGCGGCTGCCAATACGCCACACACCCGACCACCGTATCCTCAGCCACCAGCCATCATCCACCACAACCATCATCTCCACACTCACCACCACCGCCAGAACCACCCAACCCTCTCGACCGACCTCTCCAGCCCTGCAACCCCGTCTCAACTCTGACGCCACGACCTCCCCAACTACCGCCCCCGCAAACCACCGCTACCATCCTAGTACAACCCAGCCACCGCCACGGTGACCGGCGCCACCGCTGCCCCAAAACCTACCGCTACCAGATTTTTGCCACCTACCCCGGTCGGCCCATCGTGTGGCCGCCAACCACGACGACCAGCCACCGGCATCCGAACACACACCCGGCCATTATTATCACAAACCACCGCCACCATCTATGGAAACCCTTACCTTAACGTTGAACGCCGCCACCAGCGCGTCGCAGTGAGCTCACCGCCGTTGGGCCTCCAGCACGACCCCTGGCATCCGCCGTCCGTAGCCCCGCCTCCAGCCGCTCGCCGCCGAACCCCTCTCCGCGACGTGCTCCTTCCGCCGCACAGCCTGACTCCACCCGTCGACGAATCCCCACACGTCCCCTTCCCTCTTCCGCCGGAGCCGACCGACCACCATGCTCGATCACCCCGGCGCCGCCCTGGCACCTCCGTTCGTCGTCGCCCCCATCAGTCTGGCCGGCCCCGCGCGACCTTCCTCCGCCGTCCGTTGACCCCGCCGTGGCCTAGAAACCCTCGCCAGCGCCCGATCCTATGCCGACCCTCCGGCGCAGCCCCGACGTCGATCTTTCCTTTTCCGAACCTCCGCCTCCCTCTCACACACTCTCTCATCTCTCTTCCGCTCTCCACCTCTCGATTCTCTCTTCACCCCCCAAATGGTTTCTCTGTCTTCAGGAGTTGGTTTACTGTTTTTATGGTTGATATTAACATCTATTTTGTTTTTCTTTTTGTTTTGTTTTTATTTATGTGGTTGGGTCTTTCGAGAGAAAGAAGGGACAACACTCTGCTGTCCTTATTTCTTTTTATTTTATTTTTTTATTATTATTACTATTATTATTATTATCATTATTATTATTATTAAAATACCCTTTTCTATTTTTATGTATTTAATTCGGGTATAAAAATATTCTGCTGATAGCATTATAGTACTAAATATTTTTATTTTAGTGATATTATTGATAATATATATATATATATATATATATATATATATATATATATATATATATATGTATTTTGTTATGTTAAGATAAGTAATCAGTATTACTTTGTCCAAAGATTATTATATACAGTTATTATTATTATTTTTTATATAAATATACATATTAAATAATTTTCTAAAAAGTTATCTTGCAACAAAAAGATTATATCGAGGCTTGGCCCTATACATATTTTCAATGTTAGTCTTAGCCTTGGATAATTTTTCTATATATATATACATATATATATTTCTAAAATTATTTTTCAACTATTATAAATATAGTCTTCAAGGATTATAAATAGTTTTCTAAAAATCATAAATATTTTTATTATCCATTTTCTTTGATTTTTTTCTTTCCATGACCAATCCCGTTATTCCTATTCCTTCACCAATTTTGAGACTACCTTATGTCCACCCTAACTAATTTGACCCTTCTGGACCCAATAAAACTGTCTGTGCCATCATCCGAGGTCCCCTTATGTAGTTGTTACACCAAAGTCGTAGTTCATGCCACCTTGATCATCGCAGCACACCAGGCATTCTACCAGGCAAGACACCTTGTCTTTACTGTTTATTTAAATTGCTCAATATCATGCATGTTTTTACTTATTTCTAGTAAATATAATTATTCTTGCAAATTATTATATTTTAGTTGCATTTGGCTTAGAGTTAAGGGACCGCCCTTGGTTTGTGCCGCATTCATTGTCCTCGACACATGTGTGCCACGAAGTCGCAAGTCGTATATAGATTCGGACTTGCGTACCGACTGTACATCGGTGCGTACAGGACGAGCGTTAGGATATAACTGCTAATACAGTTTTCTAGAAGACTTAGCGGTTATTAGAAATATCGTGGTGTGGATTCAGCACGAGTAGTGCATGGGGAGGGTGAAGACAGTTATTAGGCGCAGGGGCTTTCACACATTTACTTTTCTCTAGCTGCCATTTGTGACTCAGCTGAGAGCTAGTGCGCCGTGCACTTATTTACTTTTCTCTAGATGCTACTAGTGCCTCGGTTGAAACACAAATGTGCCGTACATTTACTTTCCTCTAGCTGCCGTTAGTGACTCACCCAAGAGCTAGTGGCCATGCATTTATTTTTCTCTAGATGTCCCTTAGCTCTCACTCGAGTGCTAATGGGCCGTGCATTTACTTTTCTCTAGATGCCACTAGTGCCTTGGCTGAAACGCTAACACGCCGTGTTTCTAGTCTCGGGAGCCCTTGTGTGGAACGTTGTCTTCAAATTGCATTTTCACATAAAATGGTTAAGGACCTTTATTTGTGTAGTCACGTATACTCTTCTGTTGAGCATTATTTATTCAGTATTGGCATGATATTATGTGTCTTGTTACGTCCCTCTGAGGACCTGGTTATCTCGCCAGGTGTGTGCTCTTGTCTTACGCAGGTATTCTAGCTCTAGCCGTGATCATCGCTATTTCTTCGAGGATGATTACAATTGGATCTTCTTCGCTTCGCTCGCCAAACTTATTTTATTTTCCATATATTTCGTCCTTTGCTTGTTGGTAGTGGATTTGTCTCCGTCCAACATATTGTACAAATACATTTCCATAGATGATTATATGAATTCTTTATTTTCTTTTATTTTGTGGATGAGATTAGTTGTTATGGTTTCTACTGCATATTACAGCTTATGTATACATACAAGGCCCTGTACTTCATATGTATACAGCTGGCATGTCTACGTTCCTAGTCCTACGTATTTTGGGACTGGGGCGTTACATGTTTTTGTGGTGGTCCATGCAGGTCAAGATAAATTGTTTGGTTACTTTACCGTACCAAGCAAGCCTGTGAATAGGATTAGAAGTCTAGGATCTCATCCACATACTTGACCTCCTTCCTCGATTCCATATTCGAACTATCGTTCGACTCATCGACTGCATCTTGCTTGACCCCTTCTATCATTATTCTTATCTTCCCTTCGTGCTTGCTAGAGATTGACCCTACTAGTTAGATATCCCAAACACCCTTAGCTTAATTTTTTAAGTTGGGTAGAATACCCCACGCCCTGACACACCCTTGACCATTAAGGAGAATACAAATAGGATTATCTAGACTATAGGAACTAGAAGGATTTAACCAATTTGGTCAACCAAACCTTGGGCAATAATCCGTAGACTGTCGTATAGGAATAAACAAGACTTAGATTTTTTATGGCACTTAGACTATTCATATTGGTTCTTTATCTCAATCTTAATCTCACGTACCTATATTTTTACTATCTAGACTAATGATGCTAATGTAGCCTAGTTTTTGCAAGCATATTCTTTTATCGAGCTTGTTCAAGACATATGTTATTTGGGTCGCTCCCGCTAACATATTGTCTAATCAGAACCGGTGCATAATGGTCTGATCAACCTAGTGCACTTTGGTTCGCTTTTATCTATCGTTCTACGTGGATGGGGACGTAGCTAAACTTGCCTTCTCGACGACTGCCTTGACAATTCCTTTGAAATTATTCGGTCGTCTTTGAATCACGTACTCGTATTCGATAATATCGTCTTTGAACTCCTTATTGCTTTCGCCTTCACCTATTTTAGAAGGACGAAGGCGTTATATAGAACTTCCTCTAGCCTTCCTATCGATTATGACTATTACCACTCAATGTTGCTATACCTTAATCTTAAACTACTCGTCCTTTTCTTGGCCCTATATTTGCTATCACGAACCTTCCAAATCACTTAATTTAGGCACGAACCTAATCGGTCTCTTAATCGTGCCTCACCCTACTCTCAAGAATCCATATCTACTAGGTCTCTAATTTATTTCTCTTGATACTATGCTATTCTTTATTGCACGTTATCTTGATTAAACTTTAACCTTAATCATTTTTCTTCTTGCATTAATTAGCCATATCCATGATTAATTTCGTATTTATCTAAATCACGAGTTTCTAATGCCTCTTTTGTTGAACATTGTGAATCGATTTTCTCATCAATACCCCGTTGTACCTTCTCATCCCCTACTTATTCTTAATTTCGAGGACGAAATTCTTTTAAGTTGGGTATGATGTAAAACTCCTAAATTTCTACGTTTTTATTATTAAATTTGGTACTGATTTAAAATTTTGTGTTTATACGTCGCGTAGTTGCATTGTACGTCGTGCGCGAAATTTCGTTTTTTCGAAATTACTCGACGAGTGCGAATATGTGCGAGCGTACATATTTTTGAAAAATATTTTTTTCTATTTTTTTATAGTTTCAAAATAATATAAATAATAATTATTTTGTTATCGTTCCAAAATTTCTAAGTTTGTTATTTTATTTATAAAGCCTTTCATTTCTTACAATTATTAATAATAAATAATATTTTTATTGTATACTAGAAAAGCATAATTATGAAAATATTATTTGTGCATACATATATACTTGTAATTATTTATTAGCTTATTTTAAATAATAATGTAATTTTCAAAATTATTATTATTAGTATTTTTGGAAAATATATTTCAAAATTATTGTGGCAATTTAAATCTTAGTTGAATTTATGGATTTATTTATATAGTTAAATATTTAAAATTTGATTTATCCCATTCGATTTTAAACTAAAAATTTAATTAGATTTAAATTGGATTTGTATTTGGATTTGGAATTGATTGATTTTAAATTAAGTAGAGAATTATCTAATTGGTTTTAAATATTCTAATCTTTATCCAACTGGGAATTCCCACATCCTATAAAAAGGCAGGTACTCATCCATATATTTTTATTCTCCAAATTCCATAAATATACGTGCATCATGTCTGTGTTACCCTCATCCCATATCTTATTCCAAATTACAGATACAATATTTTCCCATGCCGGACAAACCCCGACACCATCAAATTTCGAGTCTAACCCAATCCAAACACCCCCGCCTCCTCCGCAACACCGCCACCCACGGCTGCCAACACGCCGCACACCCGACCACCGTATCCTCAGCCACCAGCCATCATCTACCACAACCATCATCTCCACACTCACCACCACCGCCAGAACCACCCAACCCTCTTGACCGACCTCTCCAGCCCCGCACCCCCGCCTCAACTCCGACGCCACGACCTCCTTAACTACCACCGCAGACCGAATTCCGGCCACCTCAGCCCCCGCAAACCACCGCTACCATCCTAGTACAATCGAGCCACCGCCACGGTGACCGGCGCCACCGCGGCCCCAAAATCCACCGCCACCAGATTTTTGCCACCTACTCCGGTCGGCCCGTCGTGTGGCTGCCAACCACGACGACCAGCCACCGGCACCCGAACACACACCCGGCCATTATTATCACAAACCACCGCCACCATCTATGGAAACCCTTACCTTAACGTTGAACTCCGCCACCAGCGCATCGCAGCGAGCTCACCGCCGTTGGGCCTCCAGCACGACCCCTGGCATCCGTCGTCCGTAGTTCCG
This sequence comes from Iris pallida, assembly GCA_029216955.1. NCBI lineage: Eukaryota > Viridiplantae > Streptophyta > Magnoliopsida > Asparagales > Iridaceae > Iris > Iris pallida. Next base: position 21,611,213 of record JANAVB010016599.1, read on the forward strand.
CTTCCAGCCGCTCGCCGCCGAACCCCTCTCCGCGGCGTGCTCCTTCCGCCGCACAGCCTGGCTCCACCCGTCGACGAATCCCCACACGTCCCCTTCCCTCTTCCGCCGGAGCCGACCGACCACCATGCTCGATCACCCCGGCGCCGCCCTGGCACCTCCGTTCGTCGCCGCCCCCATCAGTCCAGCCGGCCCCATGCGACCTTCCTCCGCCGTCCATTGACCCCACCGTGGCCTAGAAACCCTCGCTAGCGCCCGATCCTACGCCGACCCTCCGGCGCAGCCCCGACGCCGATCTTCCCTTTTACGAACCTCCGCCTCCCTCTCGCACACTCTCTCATCTCTCTTCCGCTTTCCACCTTTCGATTCTCTCTTCACCCCCCAAATGGTTTCTCTGTCTTCAGGAGTTGGTTTACTGTTTTTGTGGTTGATATTAACATCTATTTTGTTTTTCTTTTTGTTTTGTTTTTGTTTATGTGGTTGGGTCTCTCGAGAGAAAGAAGGGACAACACTCTGTTGTCCTTATTTCTTTTATTATTATTATTATTATTACTATTATTATTATTATCATTATTATTATTATTATTAAAATACCCTTTTCTATTTTTATGTATTTAATTCGGGTATAAAAATATTCTGCTGATAGCATTATAGTACTAAATATTTTTATTTTAGTGATATTATTGATAATATATATATTATGTATTTTGTTATGTTAAGATAAGTAATCAGTATTACTATGTCCAAAGATTATTATATGCAGTTATTATTATTATTTTTATATATAAATATACATATTAAATAATTTTCTAAAAAGTTATCTTGCATCAAAAAGATTATATCGAGGCTTGGCCCTATACATATTTTCAATGTTAGTCTTAGCCTTGGATAATTTTTCTATATATATATACATATATATATTTCTAAAATTATTTTTCAACTATTATAAATATAGTCTTCAAGGATTATAAATAGTTTTCTAAAAATCATAAATATTTTTATTATCCATTTTCTTTGATTTTCTCCTTTCCATGACCAATCCCGTTATTCCTATTCCTTCGCTGTCACGACCCGCACCCTGTGTAGGGGCACAAGAAGTGGGTACGTCCAGCCTACGTCGCAGTGTCGGCGGTAGAACGATGTCCTAGGTTACTATCTAATCAACAACTCACGCAATTATATAATGTACTTGTCAAATCTCAACTCCGAACGGAGGACAAGTATAGATATAATGAAATCTCAATCATAGTCTAAGCACGATACGATAACACAGAAGTTTATAACTAAGACTAAACAACAACATCTATAAACTACTAAATAATATCTCAAACAAACTCAAATACAAACTCGTCTCTCAGTTATTACAATTCAAGTTCTAAAACATAAAAACTAAACCAAGTCTGCTAGATAGTCTCCCGATCACTCCTGAGTGTCGGGGCCATAGGTAGCTAAGCCATCTCCTGCTCCAAGGCAAGTAGGGCAAATATCCTCAGGGCAAGCATCTGTAATATTTTAACAGGTCCAGTCAGGACAGAAACGAGCACATCTCATCTAGAAAACCCAAGTAAATGATAGAAAACTATACAGCAGTTATAGACAGTTGTATTGATGAATATGGCAGTTTATATTCAGGTGATGGTAAGAAAGACAGATAAAGTGCAAAGAAAGAAAATAACTAAACAAGAGAAGAATCATAGCAAAGAAGACTGTAAAATAAGATCTAGCGGAACTAGAGTAACATAATGAGTTCAGATGGTACAATATAAGTCGAGTGTGATCCCAATATAAGTCTAATATAAGATGAGTCAAATGTGATTCTAATCATTATTCTAATAAGGTGAATCGAATAAGGTGATACGAATAGTGATTCACAATGTTCTAACAACGATTCGAATAAATTCTCCAAGTGTGTTTTAAAATACTTAGTTAGACATGTAAACGGCTAAGGATAAATACGGAACATCATACACCTGGCCGGGTGTAGAATGGCTATCGTTCGAATATTATTCACAGGGGGTGGTTCGAATAGTGGAAATGTTCACATGTCTAATCAAGTATTTCCCCGCCCATCTAATACAAATGAATCCAAAATCCGACACATAAGACGAATACAAGTCCAACCAACAAATGAAGATACGAATAGGTGGTTCGAATAGTGATTCGTATGGTGATTCGAATAATAGAGGTAAGACGAGTAAGTATGTGTGTTGTATACATGGATTCAGAAATAACAGTACGTGTTTGTAACAGAGAATCACATACAGCTAACTAGAACTAAAGTACAGTAATTGACAAATAAATGAGAGAACTATCAGAGAATGTACTCGCCTGCTACTCTGAGAAGAGTAGTGTAATATCAGATGCCTGCACCAGAGTCACAATGTCCTAAACAGAGTAATATAAGTCATGATATGTAAAATACAAGAGAATTGAAAGCTACAATGCAAACACCATAATTTCTAGGTCAAACTAGGTCCAAGTCATACTTGGTCAACTCTGGGTCAACTATCTAGGTCAACTAGTCAAATCTAGGCTATGCAGATATTGGCAACTTGGTATTAGCCAAAACTTTATTAACTACTCAAAAACCCTAACCTAAATACCATGACATATACCTAAGGTGTATCACATATATTTATATACATGTGTTCATGTATGCCTATACCATATATAATCCTATATCATATATATTTATACCTTAACAACATTGCTTACTAGGCATCTACACCTATATAACCTAGGTACACATATTCTCAAACTCACATAATAGAGAACAAGGGGCTGTCTAGTGCAGCCCCTACTACTGCTGTCAGACCCTTGCCCTCAACTTAAATGCAAGGCTCATGCCAAGGCAAGCCATAGTCCCTCACATTCTCTCAACTGAGCAGTACCCCTCGCTCATAGGACTTAAACCAAACATGGCTAACTGATACTCAATGGCACTAACTGATATCACTAAATTCCTAGCCAACATTCCTATAAATGCTAACTGATATCCATCTAACACTCACACACAATCTCAACTGAGCACCCCTCCTCTCTCACTATTATACCAAAAACCTAAACAAAGCTCAGGAGACCAATGTTCCAAACCCAAATTGATACTTAAACTGAGAACAAGTATCAGTTTAAACATTTTATTCAAAACCCAAACCAAATTTCAGTTTTCCATATAAACAACCTCAGTTTACATGTTAAATCCCAAACCTCACATAATGTCCAGCTCCTCCTTGCTGTCAAGACCCTGCACTTGAGTCCCCGTGTCGACTGACACTCTCTCTCTGATCTCTATTACAAACCACAACACAATAGCTATCTTCATCTTCTTCCCTGTTACCTGTAACACCTATGGAGGCCCCCAAACCTATCTGTAACCCGAGCCTTCCCCCCTTAATACCTACAGATACGTGACCCCCATCTACCTTCCTAATAACACACCTACTATTATACTAATGCACAGCAGAGTTTGCTGCCAAAGATCAATGCATCTAGGTGCACAAGTGAAATTCTTATAAGGCTATACCAGGGTCCTTATATTAGCCCTTAATTACAAGCAATATGAAGAATGTGCAAATGAATCTGTGAAGTAGTGTACCAACATATGAATGTGACTGTACAATGAGTGTGTTCAGGCAGAAGAAAAGTACATCCGTGTGTATCAATGTGTTACAATGTGAAATAGGCAGTGGTGTGTACACAGAGAAGTGTTCGAATGCAGCTAAAGTGAACTAAAGTAGTGCACAGAGAAGTGGGGGTCCCCGACTGCATAGAGCAAAATCTGTGGGGACTGCCACAACTCAAAACTGCCATGGTTCAAGGCCCCAGGAATGTGTCCTAGTGTCAGTCATCTAGACTATCTTCTAGAGTCACTAGGATGTGAAATAACCCAGTAGAAGTCGAGAACAGAGGCTGTGGTAGCAAGACAATGCACTGTTCAGTGCACACAGTGAACCGAGCCTCCCCGTGTCCGATTACACCTATCGACCCTCATCAATTTAACATGCAATCATCTTAGTTTCATATCAATCAACCTCTGTTTATCACTCAAACCCAAAGTTCAGTTTGAACTAAAACCCTATTTTTGAAGTATCAGTAAATATTAGTAACCTAAGCTCTCCATACATTTCGAACTCAAAAACCAAGAAAAACTCAACTATCAAGTGCACAAGTGTCTAACATATATGTGTCAACCTTAGGGTCGTGTCCATGTGTCCAGGAGGTGGACACGAGTGTTGAAATATGCAAGAACACTGTGTCAGTAAAATTCCATATTCAAACACTTAACAGTTTCAGAAATTTACAATTCGACCAAGAATCAAACCCTAAAACCTAGTGAAACACAAAAACAGGTGTTTAGGAAAGTCCCACACATGTAGTCGTGTCATGGGGGAGTGTAATCGTGTCCAAACAGTGGACACAAAGTGTCCAAAATAAAGAGAAACAATGTATCAGGAAACAGTCTAAGTATTCCTCGTGCACGCGTGTCGATTGATCCAGGACACGACACAGACATCCATGTGTCACGTGCACATGTCAGTATTTAGGTTAGGTCTAGGAGAACGTGTCCAAATACCTGAGTCATGGCCAAGTGGTGTCGTGTCCGAGTTACAAGGACGTATCCGAACGGATTTTTCACGCGTATACAGTGTGTACGTGACAGTGTAGGACCCGTGCGAGATCAAGAACTCCCTCGATACTCAATCAATCCACCCAAAATTTTGTGGGTGGCCTGACAGTCATGGCCCCCATGTGTACACCAATTTTGGTGTGTCTAAGTGTCGTGTACAGTGAGATAGGGAACCCGAGCAGCAGGACAGTGTGTGTGGGTGTGCACAGCGTGTTTGTGTCCAATTTGGACACGAACACGACACAGTTTTGTGCTCAGTCCATTTGATTTGTGATCTACACTTAAAAACCTATTTTTCCATTCTATTAGTTTTTAAAAATAATATCATTTAATTCTCACAAGCATTTCATCAAACACCTAGGAGACACTATGACACGTGTCCGATACGGACACCAAACGGACACGAATTCTACCCAAATTTTGGGGACACCTAGGGGACTCCTAGATCTAGCCCTACATGCAAAGAAAACAGAAATTTAAATCAATTTAAGAGGTTTTACCTATATATGCAAAAAGCTTAGAAAAGCTTCAAATGGGGGATTCTTCCTCTTGATGGCAAAAGCTCCAAAATTGTCCCAAAGCTGGGATTAAATTCCACATTCAAAAAATAGGAGGAAATTTGGTGCTAATGCAAGAAACTAGGATTAAAAAGGAATTAAAATAGATTTATGGAGATTTTTGGGAGAGGGACAAATACCTTTCTTTTTCCAATGTTGAAATGAATAAAGAAAGAGGCAAGCCCTAGAGAATAAGTATTTATATAGGGTGGGGATCCCTATGGCTGGTCATTTAGGGTTTGGTTAGGGTTAGGGCTTCTAGTTATGGGCCATGGGCCAAGTCATGATCAAATAAATAATTAAGCCATAAGTCATTTTATGAAACCATAAGCCATGACTTAAATTCACTAAACCAAATTCCCTCATTCTAAAATTAGTTCCTAATGACTAAAAGTAGATTAACCTAAGTTAGACTAGGGTCAACATGGCTAGGGTTAGCTTCTAGGCTAGTTCACTAGGTCTCAACGAGTCAAAGTCAAACTAGAATTCACCAATTCAACAAATCACCAAAAAATTCAAATAAGTCAAAATGACCAAATTATCCCTAGGCTAAAAATGATAATTAAACATCCTAATGACATGGTTAGGCTCTAGGTCATGCAGTCTCTCAGGTTTCACTAGCAGCACATCAAAATCACAAGTCATGACTTAAACCAGTTTTTAAATAGTTTAAAAATTATTAAAAATTACCAAAAATCATAATGTGAAATAAATATCAATAATTAATAATTATAATTACAAAATTTTAAAATTACCCTCATCTGAAAAACTGGGTGTTACAATCCTACCCCCTTAGAAAAATTTCGTCCTCGAAATTAAAATGATCGCACCCCCTTCTAGGTCAAACCCAAACAATCAAGGTCAAGAGATAATTATGCAAACATAATCTTACGGGTCGTGATTTCACAGTCTCGATCGGGGTAGCTACACTATCTAGCAAATCACAAACGATATCCTGGCAGGTACTAATGGAATCACACAGGAAAGTGGGGAAGAAAAATAAGAAGGTCAAACCTGCTAATCCATCACCTGCAACGTCAGCCTCCTCGGCTGCCATCGCAAAAGCTCCACCCCTCTGGTGCTGAGCTACAGGTGGCCTAGCTCCCTCAAAAGGAGGTGCAAAGGGACAGTCTACCATCCTATATGAAACTGGTAAAGACAACTAGGAATTAATTATGAAGGATTACCATTCCAAAGATGATCAAATCGAAAGTTTATGGCACGAGTGTCAATTGCATTGAAATCCAATAACACAATATAAAGAAGATTTAGTCCCGGCACGATCTAAGTTGATCAATTTCAGGATATACTGAAGTTTGGGCAAGATGGAGAACGAGGCCATTGAAGTCCGAGCACGAGTATCCAGGATTTGATATCCATATCACAATTGAATTAATTCAATTGAATAAGACCCCAAACACTGGATGATAAGGAGGATGACCCGGTCAACTGGTCACGATCAAAGAATTAGAATTTAAGGAATGATGCAAGGATATAGAAATAAGTCAATATCCTCCTTTGGATAGGAAAACTAAACGTGGTACCCTGGGTTGATCTATCAAGTACAGTGCCTTTCCTTCTGAAATATGCGAAAGATAAAACAATAAAGAGTTCAAAGATGATTCTATTAAGTATAATACGTGGTTCATAGGCGATGGAAATAATTCAAAAGAGAATTACCAAAGCTGTCGTAGATGAGACTCTAGGGCAAATTTAACTATGTCTCCCTCCATGTAGAATAATATATGAGAAACAAACCAAAGTGCAATAGGTTGATCAGACCATCATGCACCGGTTCTGATTAGACAATATGTTAGTGGGTGCCGGCCCCCAATAAAATATGTCATGATCAAGCTCGAAAAGATCAGCTTGCAAAACTGGTGCTAAATTAGCAACATAAGATAGACAAAATATAAGTAAGGATAATGATGAAGGAAGTTAATAGTCCAAGATTCTTTAAACATCAAGGAGTGAGGGTGAATCAAAACAAGAGGAAAAGGATTTTCAAATCAAAGTTTATAATGAGATTCTCAAGGGTCATCCAGGAATCTCTCATGTAGTCCTAACTGTGATTGAGTACCTCTCTGTTAAAGCCTATCTCTCAATCCTATCGCAGGCTCGCAGCAGTACAACTAAGTCGTCGTACTACCACGATATCGCACTAATGCGACTCTCGACCTGCATAGGCCACCACTAAAAACGTGTCACGACCCGCACCCTGTGTAGGGGTACGAGAAGTGGGTACGTCCAGCCTACGCCGCAGTGTCGGCGGTAGAACGCTGTCCTAGGTTACTATCTAATCAACAACTCACGCAATTATATAATGTACTTGTCAAATCTCAACTCCGAACGGAGGACAAGTAAAGATATAATGAAATCTCAATCATAGTCTAAGCACGATAAGATAACACAAAAGTTTATAACTAAGACTAAACAACAACATCTATAAACTACAAAATAATATCTCAAAGAAACTCAAATACAAACTCGTATCTCAGTTATTACAATTCAAGTTCTAAAACATAAAAACTAAACCAAGTCTACTAGATAGTCTCCCGATCACTCCTGAGTGTCGGGGCCATAGGTAGCTAAGCCATCTCCTGCTCCAAGGCAAGTAGGGCAAATATCCTCAGGGCAAGCATCTGTAATATTTCAATAGGTCCAGTCAGGACAGGAACGAGCACATCTCATCTAGAAAATCCAAGTAAATGACAGAGAACTATACAGCAGTTATAGACAGTTGTATTGATGAATATGGCAGTTTATATTCAGGTGATGGTAAAAAGACGGATAAAGTGCAAGGAAAGAAAATAACTAAACAAAAGAAGAATCATAGCAAAGAAGATTGTAAAATAAGATCTAGCTGAACTAGAGTAACATAATGAGTTCTGATGGTACAATATAAGTCGAGTGTGATCCCAATGTGAGTCTAATATAAGATGAGTCGAATGTGATTCTAATTATTGTTCTAATACGGTGAATCGAATAAGGTGATACGAATAAGGTGATACGAATAGTGATTCACAATGTTCTAACAACGATTCGAATAAATTCTCCAAGTGTGTTTTAAAATACTTAGTTAGACATGTAAACGGCTAAGGGTAAATACGGCACATCACACACCTGGCCGGGTGTGGAATGGCTATCGTTCGAATATTATTCACAGGGGGTGGTTCGAATAGTGGAAATGTTCACATGTCTAATCAAGTATTTCTCCGCCCATCTAATACAAATGAATCCAAAATCCGACACATAAGACGAATACAAGTCCAACCAACAAATGAAGATACGAATAGGTGGTTCGAATAGTGATTCGTATGGTGATTCGAATAATAGAGGAAAGACGAGTAAGTATGTGTGTCGTATACATGGATTCAGAAATAACAGTACGTGTTTGTAACAGAGAATCACATACAGCTAACTAGAACTGAAGTACAGTAATTGACAAATAAATGAGAGAACTATCAGAGAATGTACTCGCCTGCTACTCTGAGAAGAGTAGTGTAATATCAGATGCCTGCACCAGAGTCACAATGTCCTAAACAGAGTAATATAAGTCATGATATATAAAATACAAGAGAATTGAAAGCTACAATGCAAACTACATGATTTTTAGGTCAAACTAGGTCCAAGTCATACTTGGTCAACTCTGGGTCAACTGTCTAGGTCAACTAGTCAAATCTAGGCTATGCAGATATTGGCAACTTGGTATTAGCCAAAACTTTATTAACTACTCAAAAACCCTAACCTAAATACCATGACATATACCTAAGGTGTATCACATATATTTATATACATGTGTTCATGTATGCCTATACCATATATAATCCTATATCATATATATTTATACCTTAACAACATTGCTTACTAGGCATCTACACCTATATAACCTAGGTACACATATTCTCAAACTCAAATAATAGAGAACAAGGGGTTGTCTAGTGCAACCCCTACTATTGCTGTCAGACCCTTGCCCTCAACTTAAATGCAAGGCTCATGCCAAACAAGCCATAGTCCCTCACATTCTCCCAACTGGAAAGTACCACTCTCTCATAGGACTTAAACCAAACATGGCTAACTGATACTCAATGGGACTAACTGATATCACTAAATTCCTAGCCAACATTCCTATAAATGCTAACTGATATCCATCTAACACTCACACACAATCTCAATTGAGCACCCCTTCTCTCTCACTATTATACCAAAAACCTAAACAAAGCTCAGGAGACCAATGTTCCAAACCCAAATTGATACTTAAACTGAGAACAAGTATCAGTTTAAACATTTCATTCAAAACCCAAACCAAATTTTAGTTTTCCATATAAACAACCTCAGTTTACATGTTAAATCCCAAACCTCACATACTGTCCAGCTCCTCCTTGCTGTCAAGACCCTGCACTTGAGTCCCCATGTCGACTGACACTCTCTCTCTGATCTCTATTACAAACTACAACACAATAGCTATCTTTCTCTTCTTCCCTGTTACCTGTAACACCTATGGAGGCCCCCAAACCTATCTGTAACCCGAGCCTTCCCCCCTTAATACCTACAGATACGTGACCCCCATCTCCCTTCCTAATAACACACCTACTATTGTACTAATGCACAGCAGAGTTTGCTGCCAAAGATCAGTGCATCCAGGTGCACAAGTGAAATTCTTACAAGGCTATACCAGTGTCCTTATATTAGTCCTTAATTGCAAGCAATATGAAGAATGTGTAAATGAATCTGTGAAGTAGTGTACCAACATATGAATGTGACTGTGCAATGAGTGTGTTCAGGCAGAAGAAAAGTACATCCGTGTGTATCAATGTGTTACAATATGAAATAGGCAGTGGTGTGTACACAGAGAAGTGTTCAAATGCAGCTAAAGTGAACTAAAGTAGTGCACAGAGAAGTGGGGGTCCCCGACTGCACAGAGCAAAATCTGTGGGGACTGCCACAACTCGAAACTGCCATGGTTCAAGGCCCCAGGCATGTGTCCTAGTGTCAGTCATCTAGACTATCTTCTAGAGTCACTAGGATGTGAAATAACCCGGTAGAAGTCAAGAACAGAGGCTATGGTAGCAGGACAATGCACTGTTCAGTGCACACAGTGAACCGAGCCTCCCCGTGTCCGATTACACCTATCGACCCTCATCAATTTAACATGCAATCATCTTAGTTTCATATCAATCAACCTCTGTTTATCACTCAAACCCAAAGTTCAGTTTGAACTAAAACCCTGTTTTTGAAGTATCAGTAAATATTAGTAACCTAAGCTCTCCGTACATTTCGAACTCAAAAACCAAAGAAAACTCAAATATCAAGTGCACAAGTGTCTAACATATATGTGTCAACCTTAGGGTCGTGTCCATGTGTCCAGGAGGTCGACACGAGTGTTGAAATATGCAAGAACACTGTGTCAGTAAAATTCCATATTCAAACACTTAACAGTTTCAGAAATTTACAATTCGACCAAGAATCAAACCCTAAAACCTAGTGAAACACAAAAACAGGTGCTTAGGAAAGTCCCACACATGTAGTCGTGTCATGGGGGAGTGTAATCGTGTCCAAAAAGTGGACACGAAGTATCCAAAATGAAGAGAAATAATGTATCAGGAAACAGTCTAAGTATTCCTCGTGCACGCGTGTCGATTGATCCAGGACACGACACAGACATCCATGCGTCACGTGCACGTGTCAGTAGTTAGGTTAGGTCTAGGAGAACGTGTCCAAGTACCTGAGTCATGGCCAAGTGGTGTCGTATCCGAGTTATAAGGATGTATCCAAAAGGATTTTCTGCGCGTATACAGTGTGTGTGTGACAGTGTAGGACCCGTACGAGATCGAGAACCTCGATACTCAATCAATCCACCCGAAATTTTGTGGGTGGCCTGACAGTCATGGCCCCCACGTGTACACCAATTTTGGTGTGTCTAAGTGTCGTGTACAGTGAGATAGGGAACCCGAGCAGCAGGACAGTGTGTGTGGGTGTGCACAGCGTGTTCGTGTCCAATTTGGACACGGATATGACACAGTTTCGTGCTCAGTCCATTTGATTTGTGATCTACACTTAAAAACCTATTTTTCCATTCTATTAGTTTTTGAAAATATTACCATTTAATTCTCACAAGCATTTCATCAAACACCTAGGAGACACTATGACACGTGTCCGATACGGACACCAAACGGACACGAATTCCACCCAAATTTCGAGTCGAGTCTTGCATGGTCATTGGACAACTTGTACACTTGGAAAAGTTTCCTCGAACGGCCAATCTGGGACCACAGGACCGTTCCGATCTCGGAGAAAACACGGTATAGCCGAGCTGGAAGCACCCCTCAGGTTATTCAAGAAATTTCAGTGGGGCTCGCTACTTGCGCTGAAAGGGTCGTCGAATAACAAAGCTGTAAGTCCAGGATAGCTTGTGGTGCTAGTGACTCTTTCATATATATGAGTCGGCATATCAGCGATGATCCACGTGCATACCTTTGGATTGAGTCAAGTATTGTGTGCACGATTCCAATGAGTTAATTTAAATGTGTGTACGATTTGTAACACAATATTTGGGCCTAAGATTTGGCTGCAACGGAGACACCATGCTTCAGCACGAGATATGGCATCTGGAAGCTTGAGTCAGTGACACTAAGTTCACAAGTCTTGATTGAGTTAGTTAATGATTGCAACAGAAAAGGCTGTGAGGCGGCAATATGGTTAAGTCATACTAAGTTGCGAGGCACGGCCTCAATGCGGATACACAAACAGAGCTATAACACGACCACATTTTTGCGACACGAAGTTTGGGCAAGTTAATAAGTGGTGAGGCACTGCCTCGATTATGTTACACGAAGGAGTTTATGGCACGACTATGTGATTGAGTCTCAAAGTATGGGCCGAAGGGCAAGCACAAGTCATTATGTTGATGTTGTTGGCACGAAAGGGGTCTAGAGGCACAAGTGATAAGTAAGATTTTGGTACAAGGCACGATGATGGTCTAGAGAGATAAAATAGGCCAGGCATCTACGTCCTAAAATTGATCCTAATACAAGATTAGAAAGACAATCAGAAAGGAATGTGCTGTACAAACTAAATGAACGTGTTGGTTTTATACGGGTAGGCGAGAAGCTCACACCACCAGTACGGTTGGTACTGACTACCTAACAGTTTTCATGTGCAGGCACAGGTAGAAGATCGTTTGGCGCGGAGCTCGCTTGGATGTGTCGAGGCAAGAAGTTCCTTAGCGTTTCGATGCGTGCGACCGCACGGAGTCAGAACTTATACGGAACATAATGTATGGACATCGCCTATCTGAAGCATCCGCTGGCTCGACAAATTGTTTTAAGAGATGAAAGAGAGCTGAGTGATTGTAATCTTGGCTTTGCGTCTTTGTAATTTTATTTCAATATTAATAAAATACTAGATTTTATTTGTATACTTATGTTGCCATCACTATTCAACTTCTCTGCTTGGGACTTCTATACGACGACCCCGTCGCAAGCTGCTGTATTCGACCGTTATAGAACCCTCCTTGCGTGAGCATAACCTAGGCTCACGCGGCATCACGGCTTAGCGAGGACGGTCGCTCCTCCGGGAGCGGGGCGTGACAAACTACGCACTACGAAATACACCACCCGTAATACGATCACAGTTGTGCCTAGACATGGGTATATACTATAATACAAGTCACATACGGTCTCATATAATATAATATAATGTCTTATCAGTCAAGTATGTGTTAGTCCAATGATCTAACTATGTTTTTATTATGGTTAATATTCGATAAAGTTTAACATTATGATATCATTAATATTCATACTATAACTATATTATTTATACTTAAACTTAACATAGTTCTAATTTGCATAATTCATCATACTTGCTACAATATATATTGTTTTGTTTGTCTAATATGTTGTCACGATCCACTCCCGAATAATCGGACACGAGTCAGACACGCCCAGCCTTCGTCGATGGACACGACGAAGTAAGCTGTGCAATACTAAGGAAAACTCTAAGATACAAGATACATAAAATAACACAGCTTCTATACACGTTCCCAGAATCACCACAATCCACAAGTTATAGGTACAAAATCATCCGGAGACAAATCCGATAACATGAGTAAAATTATACAATCCTGAAATCCTTAATACAATACATGATCAAATCTTCTAAAACAAATCTAAGAAAGATCTATTCTAAGTATATCCTGAGGCATAATTCTATCCTGGCTTCGGGCTCTGGCCCATAAAGATGGAACATCATCCTCAAGCATACCTGTAACGTATCCTGTCAGGAAAAGAGCAAAGTACAACCCCGACAAGAAGCACTAAACAATGTAAACTGAAGTGCATAAAAAAGAATCACAATATGAACTATGGTACAAGACAGAAGTATGAAACTGTGGTACATGAATAACAATGAACTATGGTACTAGATCCTGAACAATGAACTATAGTATCAGTGTAACATGCATTTGAAATAACTATCAGAGTATGTGACCGGCTGGATAAACAATGAACAAGAGTACATGAATAATGGTACGGCTTAGAGTCCCACATGCACGATGTGAGACCTAAGCTATTAGTCAATGCCTAGCTAAAATAGGATTGGTCATATATCTGTAGTATTTCCCCACCCAATGTACAAGTAAAGAACAATGAACTATGAACAATGAACGATGAACGATGAACAATGAACAATCGTGTGTACAACGTGTCAATATGAGAACATAATACAAAATAGAAATACAGAGTAAAGGGTTCGAGTCGGTGTACTTGCCTTGCTCTGGAATATCATGAGTAAACGGAAGATCTGATTGTCCTCCTGGGAATAAACACAAGTTGGTTAAGTGACAAAAATTATTAATTACTAGATACATTAATGCTACTTCTATAAGTTTAGCTATCTAACTTAGAAATCTGACTATTACTAACAACTAGCATGACAACTTATAAAACAAAGCAACTGCTATATAGTTCAACTTGTTTTTAGACTAATTGTAACCTTATCTGTTATGACTAAACTCCACAAGTTGACCCCCCCTCTTATTGACCTTAGCCATCCCATTTTTAACTAAAGTTTCACGAGATATTAAATCTCAAAAACACTAAGAGCCACACAAACTCATAACTCCCATTAGGGCACTAGACACTCGAGTCCAACATCACTTCTCAGTTAACTACTTATCACTGGTCCACTACCCATCCTTCCTAGTGTTCCCTTGTTAGTATGTGATTTAAAGACTCTTGCCTAGATAAGCATTCAAAGCAGGAATCATTTGATCACTCCCCTTAGTATCTTGAATAGACTAAAAAGGTTACTTGCATCCAATATAATACTAACTAAATACCACTGCTACTGCTCCCTTATTAAAGAGTCATATTCAGGGAGAATATACCTTGGCTTGACTCTTTGGTTGTGGCAAAATAAAAAATAATTTCCTGCAGATCAGGGTGTCCCTCATCATAATCCTAATCGACTGCCATCCTGGTCATTAAAAAAAGAAAGTTGACTCTCTAGTTCTAATCCAAACCAAAGAAACTGAAATCCAGATAATGGATAGAGCCAGCCTGATATCCCAGTTCTGTACCAGCTCAGAACTATTGTGGCACCTAGGCCTCTCAACCTGAACTGTCCACTCAAGGCTAAACTAATGGTTATCATCGAAATATGAATAGGTGTCAATGTAAAACACACACAACTCAGTTAGGAAGAAGAGACCTAAAACAATTTAACTTGTTCTAAAACTCTCGATTATTTTAAAACAAACACACAGACCATACTTCCATCAAATACTGCTCTCTCTCATACACACCCAAAACAAAAATTCAAATTTATGAAACCACTTCAACTGCACCAAGACTACAAATAGAAATAATACATTAAGTTACAAATGACCTAAAATTAATTCATTTAAAGCTCAAATCAGCCCACTGATGATCTTGGCTAAAAACCCAACTGCTATCTCCTACTACTGTATACATTCTAACATTACAACTAGTGTACAATATTCTTAGATTTTGAGGTAGGAACCAATTTATCTAGAGGATAAACAGTCGAACGCTCCATACTAATGTATTTGTCCTGATAATACAATTACATGCCAATGGCAGCATACGACGTCCCGATGCCAACACTAGTTTAACTCAGTAACCAAAGATTCAAATATGGCAATCAAGCCAAATACTGACACATCCTCTAGTTTCTGCCTTGGACTCGAGGATACAAAACAGGGTATATCAATGACCCGAGCTCTGGCTCGAAGCTAAACACCCAACAGTGTCAGTCTACCCAATACTAGTTGTCAACACAATCCAAAATAGAAGAGGAACAAGGAAGAATATATATGTGATGAATCAACCTGCAATCTCGATCAAGGAGTTGTTTAGCCGTGTCGGTTGTAACCTCCTTGTGTCCGATCTAATACGAGTCCAATCACAACTTAAACCTGTTTGAAACATTAAGACAAATGGTTGATGCTCAGCAGAGTACTTGAAACATAATACATTTCCTCTGTTTTTGTTGAAAACAAAGAAATGCAAGAAATGACCCAGGATCTCATGGATCGAACTTCAATCGAATTAGCATCAAGGAACTTAAGAGAGATTCGATCGATTCAAGAAAACAAAAGTCTCCATTCAAGAAATAAAACCCAACTAAACTCAAAAATTCGAAAGAAGCGTTGAGTCAAAATCGGAGACAACTCACCGATCGGCCTCTCGTCCACAGAGGACGAATACTGGACTGAGCAGTAGATCGAACGAAGCCTGTTGTCGATCGTTCAAAAGGAACATCGATCCGATCTAAAAATTCAGATCGATCAAGATCGGTCAATGAAATTGGAAGTAGTAAAAGGAAAAAGAAGATCAATGGAACTCACAAAGAATTTATCATCAATCCCTCCCGTATCGTCATCACTGAGAGTTCGTCAAGATCAACACTCGTACGATCGTCGAGCTCATGCCGCCATGAATTCATCGAGAGCCGCCGGAAGTTGCAGTCGCAAGGAGGAGGAAAGGCTTGTGCAGCCGTGCGCTGCCGAGGAAGGAGCTTCGTCGTCGCCTGGGGTTCTTTGACGCCAGAGAGGATCACTCGGTCGTCGTCGTCGTCGTCGTCGTGCTCAAGGGAGGAGGGAATCAACAGAGAAAACTTTGAGTACTGAAGAGAAATGAGAACTCTGTTCTCATTTCTCATATAAATAGTAAAAGTTCTCTTTTGCACTTAGCCCCTCCCGCCTAAGGATATTTACACAATAACCCTATTAACTAAAGGCAATAATTCAAAAAAACCCCTCTCCTTTTCATTATTTACAGAAGTTGAAGAAAATCAGTTAGAAAATTTAAAGAAAATAAGTAGGGACCACTAATTTAGTTATAACAAACTTAGTAATTCAAATTTAAGAATTTAAAAGTTTGGAGGAAAAATATAATAAAATTTCAAAATATATAACCAACATTCCTATGACAAGACCAAAGTGAATTGGCCCATCATCACCCAATTAATTGTTTAACTAGAGAAAATAGAAAATAAAATCTATAACCTATAATAAGAGCATACTAGAAAAAATCATTAATCTCTAATCAAAGTTTCACCAAAAATTCATTCACACATAAAAATATGCCAACTTAATTTTTGGAAAAATAACTTTCTCAAAAAAAAAATAATAATTATTCTCCAAAATTTAAAATACCAGGAAAATAGTATTATTTATAAATTTCCAAAAAGCGGGGTTACATATGTATTTGTACAAAAGTAATAAGCAAGGTCAACATGCAAATATGCAATTAAGAAATTATTATGGCCATCAAACGACGGTATCCCACAAGATTTCTCTGAATCGTTCATCGATATTTTCAGGGTCACGCACTCGGGGGTTCAGATTTCACAATTTGGATATCTTTGTAAAGCTACCGTGAAGGAAAAATGTCGTCATCAATTAAGTGAAGAAGCTAAGTCATGCCATCATCATTTCAAGACTTTAAAGAAGCATGCACATGGTATAGTCTATATAGAGTTTGTAATAAGTCTTAGAAATTATTTGTAAACACAAGAATAGATAGAAAAATCGAAAGCTAGGATAAAAAATAATCTAGGATCACATTTAGGCAGTCAGGCAAAAGATCCGATGGATCCCCGCGGACCATCGAAGGATGGTCCGAATGGATCATAGAAAACCTTATGTGAACTATCAGATTACCTGACGGAAAGCGGATCACGGACAGATTTTTCAAGTTTTGACCGTTTGAATTCCGACGGTCAGAATCTGTCAGAATATTGATCCCAACGGCTCTTTTTATAGCCGTTGCACTATGCAGACGGAAGATCCGATAGTATTTCACGGATGACCGACGAATCTTCTGTTCGCTGACAGAAAGTTGCTTGTTTGCTCTTTCTCTTGCTTTGGTTATAAATACCCTTGAACCCTTTCATTCAAGGTTGATGTTTTGAGTCTAAATAAATTTTATCTACCAAACCTATCCACAAACAACTCTACCAAAACTTTTGCTTGCCTATCCACAAATAGTGTTAGAGTGTTCCAATTAAGTTGTAGAAGTAAGATATTCATCTTGTTGTAAGAAGAACAAAATCATCTTGTAAAAAGGTTGAAGTGTACAAGCCTTCGGATCAAAGCTTGTGTGAAGTCAGAGAGCCTTTGGATCAAAACTTTTGTGTATTAAAATCGAAGAGACTTCGGTTCAAAGCTCTTATGTAAGAAGTCTACGAGCCTTCAGATCAAAGCTCTCATGTTGTACTATTTGTTAGAGTAGTGGATTAAAATCGAAGAAAAGTTTCGGGACTGTAGTACCTCACGGAGGATATCAGGATACATCGGATGTCGGTATTCTTATTGCTTCTTCTCTTGCACTCTTAATTTTTTTAAATTGTCCATTAGCAATCGTATTGTGCTTGATTAGTAAGCTTGAACCTATTCACCCCTAGGATGCAATAAGTATGAACAAAATTAGATAACATATAAGATAAAACAGTAAGGCGTCCCCAACGCTCTATCAAAATAATCTTGAAGCTAGCTATATAAAATAGAAAGATAGCACAATATAAAATTATACATGATCACACTGTCAGCTACAGTCATCATATAATACAATCATGTGGCAGGAAGAGACAACCATAATAACAAGCTAAACAAATGTTTAGTGGCTAAACGCCCAAAAAAATAAAAATGATAGCAGGGGTGGTGAAGAAGAAATCCACTCATGATCCTCGACGGCCATCCTACAGGTGAGCGTCGTCGAGATAGAAGAATTTTGGATCCTCCAGCTTCGCTACTAGATTTGGACAAACAAAATCAGATGGGTCAATCCCTAATAGCAAGTACCACAAGAAAGTGCAAGTGAATATAAAAAAACCAACGACTATATATATACATAGTGTAATACCCCGCTCCGCACGGTGCATTACGCTGAGACGTTGACTCAACGAGTCGCATTGACCGAATGAAATATATCGATGCGAATTGATACAAGAGTTACGTTGTTCTGAGCAAGGCATCGAACTAAGTCGATGCAAAGAGTTGCATTGTCCCAAAGAATGTATCGAGTTGAATCGATGCGAAGCGCTGCGTTGCCCCGAAGGATAAGTGCGTTGAGACGGCTCGAAGATTCTAAGAAATCGAATCGACCAAGGCGCAAGTCCGAATCGATGCAAGTATTAAATTTAGTTGGTTTCATGTGCAGGCTATACATTTACGCTGAAATATTAGAGGTCGATCTTTTGCCTTATTCAGTAAGGGGTCCGCGAAACCAAATCACCGCCTCGCAACGGGCTGGGACTTGGGCACGGTAAGGCAAATCGACGTATAATTCAATGAAGCATGAAGTGCTCGAATGGCTAAGTCAGGAGAGTTGGCCATGCTACAAAGTTAAAAAATCGAGCCGCATCGGCTCGGCAAAACGACAAGGCGTATCGACTCAAGGTGGGAGGATTGACTCTTTTTTTTACTCCTTCATATCTAAGTCAAGATATATCATTGTATGCTAATTTAACCTATCGACGCCACGGGCGTGGTCCGATCGGAATATAAATCTTAGTTTGTGTCGAACACTAGTTAGAGCAATTGGAATGAAACGTGCATCAAATACACGAGTCGCTATGGAATATTGGATATCGCAAAGGCGAGCGCCTCGGTGCGCAAGCCGCAAGAACATGGGATAACTGTACTCGGCGAGTGCCTTAGTACACGAGCCATTCCGTGCCTTCGTGCACGAGTTAGAAAGGCTAGAAAATTGAAAGACAATAGGTGATCGCCCTAGCGCGCAAGCCACGAACATTGAACACTAAGGCATAGAACATGGAAATATGGCTTCGATGCGTGCAGCAAGTGCACGAGGTGAAGGATAGATGACAAATGTGTCGAAATGTGCCTACGTGCACGAGATCATAAAAGATGGCTTCGTTGCAAAAGAATACAGTTGTGGCATGAATGTGACGGAACTGTCAGACGTGGCATACTGCCTCGAAAGGTGTTCGGGACCTTCGGTTCGTTCGGTTGACGAATATTGAGTTGAGGCATGATGCCATCGAACATTGAAATAAAGTATGAAATATAAGAACATAGAAAGTTAAATGGAAGGAATATGAGATGATAAAGTCTGAGTCGCGGACTCAAGACTATGTTTGGTTGTTTGAATAATAGTGCTTGATTGCTTGAATAATAGGGCATTGCATGGTCGAATGGGATAGACTTGAGATTAAATATGATTTTAACCCGTGCATTGGTGTTCCCTCGAACGGTTAAGTGCCGGAGCGCCCAGAACCGTTTGGCCTAGGAGGGAATGTATCTTTGATAGGCGTAAATCCGTAAGGCGATTAGCAACCGCTTAGCGAGATGTGAAAAGCCACAAATAATGGTATGCAGCGGTAAGTTTCGGTTGTTTGGGATAGCAACCCAACCCGTAAAACGTCGGGCTACCCAAAATCGAGAAAGAAAAGAAGGAGAGAAAAGAAAGTAAGAAAAATAAAAGAGAAACTCCTTTAGTCCATTCCGGCGTGGATACGCCAATGACCTTCATATAGTTAAGGAACGATGGGTTGAAAGTGCAGACACGTATGTGACCCGCACATATAGATCCAGCTTAAAGATGTACTTATAATATGACAGGGAAGGAATGGGGCGCATTCACCTTGCGTCGGTACAAGGACGAGTACGTCGACTTGGTAAGAAGTCGTGCCATAAAACAAACACGAGATTGCTTATCTGTTTGCCTATTCAACTTGAATAACATGCTTGCCATGATAACATGCTTTACTACTTTCGAATATGACATGAAATCGACCCTAAGGAGAACATAGCAAGATCATAAGTTAAGTTGCATGATTCAATATAAATACTAAAATGTCGGTTTGGAAAGAAGGTCTTTGAATCAGTACATGCGAGGACGAACGTACTGATCCCCCACCAGCTTTCATGCAGGGTGCAGGAAATGGATGGCTCGCGGAGAAGCCTCGCTTGAATGCGTTGAGGCTTGGAATGCCGAAGCGTATTGAAGCATGTGATCGCCTTGACGCTCAGACTTGCAACAGGATTGATGCAGCCGAGATATAGAAGGCATGATGTATGAAACGGTGAAATCTTTTGTGGGCAAGAGAAAACCTGAGTGTTGTAGCCAATCTGACATATATTATTGGGCTATCGAAAGCCTTTGTAATCTTATTTCGAATATCAATAAAGAGAATTGTTTCGTACACTCTGTTTTCCTTTCGTTGTTAATATTCAACTCCAAGATAACCACTTGAGAACTTGTCATCTTGCCTTGCACGAGCGTAACTCCAGGCTCATGCGACATCACGCCCCCTGCGAGGCCGATGATTCGGGTGATTTCGGGTCAAGGCGTGACAAATTGGTATTAGAGCTCTAGGCTCAATTTCCTCAGGACGTTGCTTTGTTTCAATTCCAAAAAGTTGCCCACTACCACTTGAAATCACTCTTGACTCTACTCGATGCCGCACTGGATGTTCCATACAATAAGTCTAATACAAAGTTGGGTAACGTTGCCGCAAGTACTTCGAATTTATTTGATGTTGCGAAGAAAAGTCGTGAAACGTTCGTTGTATTGAATGCACGAGCCGTAAAATATTAGTTGCTGCAAGTGCAACAAATTGTGAAATGTGATTTGAGATGTTGTTGTTGCAATGTAACATGTTGAATGAGAAATAAAATGATGCACGAAGTGCAACGAGTTAATTGTGAATATGCGTTAAAATGAAAGTGATAAGTCAATATCGAATGTGTTGAACGGATTTGGGCATTGACTTTGAAAGTCGGGAATAAATCGTTGCACGAGGTGCAATGAATATCAGAAATAAGTCGTTATACGATGCACAACGCATGTCGGAAGTAAAAATTTTGCACGTAGTGCAACGCGTATCAAATTAATCGTTGCATGGAGTGCAAGGGAGAGTGGAAATAAATCGTTGTACGAGATACAACGGAAAGAACTGAAATCATAAGTCGGTAGAACGAATCGTTCGGTTGCACACCGAACATGTGTTGGCAAATAAAAATATTGGACGAGTTGTGTCGGATTTGATTTAATCAA
This sequence comes from Iris pallida, assembly GCA_029216955.1. Lineage (NCBI taxonomy): Eukaryota > Viridiplantae > Streptophyta > Magnoliopsida > Asparagales > Iridaceae > Iris > Iris pallida. The sequence continues at coordinate 21,632,938 of JANAVB010016599.1, forward strand.
AGTTACGATTGTGATCAAGCACGATCACTGCAAAAATCGTGAGTCGGAAGAGATTGTTGGTTTATACTAAGTATAATACGAGGGAAATGACTTGATTTTCGAGTGGTATATGTCATACCACGTATGTGATGAATGACTCGATTCCGAGTGGTATATGGAATACCCCTTGTGTGATGAATTGCATCGACACGTTGTGAGAATTGCGGAGGGTTTGTCCGCAACGGACGGAAGAGTACCGAGACTCGATTGGAAATTTGTATGACGGTATGTTGATGCAAGTATTCTTCGAAAATCGGTTGGGACGAAAAGGCGAGACACGTATCAATGAATGATACGTCAGACGAAAATTATAAGTCGGTCGGACGACCGAGACTAGCGGAAAGATTATGCCTTGAAGCAATAATCGGATCGATGGGAAAGAAAAACTCGAACTTACAAACGAGTCGCACGACTTACGATCTCGATAGAAATGTTGGACGAGACGAATCGAAATCGAATTACAAGACTTGCGATCTCGATAGAAATATAGGACGAGGCAAATTATAATCGGATCGCACGATGTGCGACTTTGGTTAAGAGTTGGTTGATACGGATAAATAGTGCCTAAGAGAGTTGGTTACGTTACGGCGAAACACATTGGAGTACGACTGAAAAATACGCAAAACTTAGAGGGCGAGATCGTATACTTGAGGGTTCGATGTTGGATAATCGGTAACTCAGTGACACGATCAAACTATAGCTGGATGCGACGAATCGGAAAACGAGTTGATGCGTACGAAAAAGTTCATTGCGAACTTGGATATATGCGATGCGAGTTAAGTTGACGTTGAAAACGGATTCAAAGTTGACCCTTACGCTATCAAAATTGATATAACGTATCGAAGATCGATACATAAGAAAATGTAAGCACGATGTAAGAATATAAAATGGAGTATGCCTCGCACTATCAAAATTTTGTAAATAACAATACGAAAAGGAACGAACTGGTTGATCATGAACTTGTGATTGATCAAGACGAGACTATAAGTCATCGACGATTGTTCGATGCGTATAGTATCTCGTGTGTCGACCGCAAATAAGATAGAACCGAACTCGATACGAGTAGATGTTTCGTAAAATTGCAAAATCATCGACGGTAGTGCATGACTTTACTCAGAGGATAGTTGCGCATCAGTTGCGCCGATAGAAATGATTTTTGTCCGAAATTGGATAGTCACATAGAAATCGTCGGAACGTGATTTGGCTCCGAAATAATATATAGCATGGTTCGTAGTAAACTTTCCTTCGTTAATGATCCATAATTATCGAGAGTAGCTTCGGGGCAGCTGACCCTAGAAGACTTGAACGCCAAATCAAATCGAATGTTACAGACCGTAAGATGACCTATGCGTTATCGCATACAAAATTGCATCGAGAAAGAAAATATGGTGCATGTTGATAATAAGTCTAGGCGATCAAGAATTATTGGAACAACTTTCAATTGAGAATAATATAGTTAGATTTGAGTATTCGTCGGATGAATACTTGAATGGTTATGTTGATCGGCGATCGAACAAGAAAATTCACCAAAGAACTTGGTGATTCGGATAGGCGATTGCGAGAATCGTGCTATGCACGAGAGAGAACGATAAGGGAATGACTTACGAGTCATGTCGTTAGATTCGGATTCACCTTACAATTGAACTTGCATGAATCGAACTTATATTCGATGTTGCGAGACGGATAAGTTGAGAATTTGGCTAGTGAATTCCTACTCGTTAGAAAATCGAACGTAAGGCGCATCGTAAAGACCTTCGTGTCAAGGCGATCGTTGTCTTGAGCACCGTCGCCTTGATGTAAACTTTTGTGTCGGATAGATTGTGGCCTTTGTGCAATATCAATTTAAAGTTTCGTCGGGAGAGTTTAAGCACGATGTCTAAGTAAGTAACCTAGCGGGCGTAGCCCTGAATGTTGATGTATTTGTAAGTCAAAAAAGAAAATCGTATCGAGATAAGTTGCATAGCTAGACTTCGAAAATAGTTGAGTGGCGACTTCGGACTAAGGCATTGCGAAGGATCGTTGCGATCGGATACGCGACGGCTCGACGCGACGCATAGAGTTGATAGTCCATACGAAACATGCGAAACGAGAAATACGATTTTTGAATCGCGTCACGTGCAGTGACTTTATTGAATAAATCACGTATGTATCGAATATACGTTTGCGATGAAATTTTGAGAACAATTGCTAAAGATAAGTCCGGTAGGGAGTACGAGATGGCAAGCATAGGATTAAAATTTTCCTGTCAGCTTTGCTCCAATTTGCTACCACTAGACTTGGTCGAAATACATATATCTTCGGGACGCCTTGAATATAGGTACGGATCCAAATCGAGTTGTATACAAATTCAAATCGAGCTGCAGGGAAGACTTGGAATGTTAATAAAAAGCTTACAAGATAGTGTGAAACTGAACAACATTGGTGGGACGAGATCGTGAAACGATATATAAAACACCTAATCGAAGTGTTGGTTTTGGTTCTAGGACGAACCTTTTTTTGAGTGGTATATTCTGTAATGCCCCGCTCCGCACGGTGCATTACGCTGAGACGTTGACTCAACGAGTCGCGTTGACCGAATCAAATATATCGATGCCAATCGATACGAGAGTTACGTTGTCCCGAGCAATGCATCGAACTAAGTCGATGCGAAGAGTTGCATTGTCCCAAAGAATGCATCGAGTTGAATCGATGCAAAGCGCTGCGTTGCCCCGAAAGATAAGTGCGTTGAGACGGCTCGAAGATTCTAAGAAATCGAATCGACCGAGGCGCAAGTCCGAATCGATGCAAGTATTGAATTTAGTTGGTTTTATGTGCAGGCTATACGTTTACGCTGAAATATTAGAGGTCGATCTTTTGCCTTATTCAGTAAGGGGTCCGCGAAACCAAATCACCGCCTCGTAATGGGCTGGGACTTGGGCACGGTAAGCCAAATCGGACGTATAATTCAATGAAGCATGAAGTGCTCGAATGGCTAAGTCAGAAGAGTTGGCCGTACAACGAAGTTAAGAAATCGAGCTGCATCGGCTCGGCGAAACGATAAGGCGTATCGACTCAAGGTGAGAGGATTGACTCTTCTTTTTATTCCTTCATATATAAGTCAAGATATATCATTGTATGCTAAGTTAACCTATCGACGCCATGGGCGTGGTCTGATCGGAATATAAATCGTAGTGTGTGTCAAACACTAGTTAGAACAATTGGAATGAAACGTGCATCAAATGCACGAGTCGCTATGGAACATTGGATATCGCAAAGACGAGCGTCTCGGTGCGCAAGCCGCAAGAACATGGGATAACTGTACTCGGCGAGTGCCTTAGTGCACGAGCCATTCCGTGCCTTCGCGTACGAGTTAGAAAGGCTAGAACATTGAAAGACAATAGGCGAGCGCCCTAGCGCGCAAGCCACGAACATTGAACACTAAGGCATAGAACATGGAAATACGAGTTCGATGCGTGCTGCAAGTGCACGACGCAAAGGATAGTTGATAAATGTGTCGAAACGTGCCTACGTGCATGAGATCATAAAAGATGGCTTCGTTGCGAAAGAATACAGTTGTGGCATGAATGTGACGGAACTGTCAGACGTGGCATGATGCCTCGAAAGGTGTTCGGAACCTTCGGGTCGTTCGGTTGACGAACATTGAGTTGAGACACGATGCCATCGAATATTGAAACGAAGTATGAAATGTAAGAACATAGAAAGTTAAATAGAAGGAATACGAGATGATAAAGTCTGAGTCTCGGACTCAAGACTATGCTTGGTTGTTTGAATAATAGTGCTTGATTTCTTGAATAATAGGGTGTTTGTAACGCCCCAGTCCCAAAATACGTAGGACTAGGAACGTAGACATGCCAGCTGTATTCATACGAAGTACACTACAATATATGGAAACCTCGTACGAATACATAAGCTGTAAAATACAGTAGAACCATAACTAATCTCTTCCACACAAAAATAAATAAATAAAAGATATCATATAATGATAATGAATTGTCTTGATATAATATGTTGGGCGGTACCAACTATGAAAAGAAATACATGATATACAAAGAATAATTTTGGCGAGCCAAGCGAAGACGATCAAAGTGCAATCATCCTCGAAGAGATAGCGATGATCACGGTTAGAGCTAGAACACCTGCGAAAGACAAGAGCACACACCTGGAGAGATAACCAGGTCCTCAGAGGGACGTAATAAGACACATAATATCATGCCATATAAACTGAATAAATATTGCTCAAATAAATAAGGGAGGCATGTAATAGGGTACCTAACCGTACTATAGTGAATATGCAATAAAGAACAAACCTTTGACGCATGGGCCGATCAAGAATATCAGGAATCAGGACCGTACCTCCCACTGGAGATAACCGGCAATCAGGACCATGCCTCCCATTGGAGATAACCGGCAATCAGGACCGTACCTTCCATTGGAGATAACCGGCAATCCGGACAGTGCATATATGACCCATATATTAAGGAACTGTTCTTCCCACCCAATGCCTATTATGTTGTATCCACAACATAAAACCTCTATTAACCGCTAAGTCAAACTAAGCATGCAACCTCTATTAGCGGTTAATCCTATCGCACGACTTATACGCACCGGTGGCCAGCCAGTCACGCATGTCCATATTCTACATATGACACACAACTTCGTGATACAACGTGTCAATGCCAATAAATGTAACACACAAAGGTGGTCCCTTAAATCTAGGTTTAATGTGTAAGAAAAATAATACATAGCAGGAAATATAAATGAACAGTGAGTTCTAACAGGTTATGCCATGTATCACAGTTTATTTTGTATAAAAAATAATGAATAATACAAGAAATATGAGCTAAAATAAATAAACAGCAAATGGCAAGGTGTCTTGCCTGGTAGGACGCCTGGTGTGCTGCGATGATCAAGGTGGCACGAACTGCGACTTCGGTGCAACAACTATACAAGGTGACCTCTTATGGTGGCATGAACAGTTCCATTGGGTCCAGAAGGGTCAATTTAGTTAGGAATAACATAAAGTAGTCTAGAACTGGCGAGGGAATAGGAAGAATGGGTTTGATCTCAGACAGAAGGATAATTAAAGGAATTTGATAAATAATATATATGATTTTAGAAAATATCTACAATATTTGGAAACTAGAATTTATTAGTAAAATAAACTTTTAGGAATACTACATTGAGAAATCGAAATCATTTTGGGCTAAACTCTAAGTTCGTCGAAGATAGAATTGGTAGAAAGCTATATTTTTAATAGTAGAAAAATACTTTTAGATAAATATACGATTTTATTATAACTTTATCAAATATCATAGAAATCCCATATTTTAGGGTAACCTACTTTTATCCAAATACTTTTTATCATACAAAAATAAGTATTAATATTGTAACAACATATCTAGTCTTCGAAATCCAGTTTTTAAAATAATATAGGACAAACTTAGTACCATATATTTAACATACTATGAAAATACTAATAAATTTATTTACAAATAACAATAATACTTATAAAAAATAACGACTAGAAAATTTGTCAATAATACTAATATTAATAAGGTATAATACTAATATACAGTTGGCGTAAAGTACACATACTTACATATAGACAGTTGTCCAAAAATATATCTCAATAAAATATATTTAAATATGTAAATTACAGATGTTCACTATGAAATACTAAATGTAATAATAATAATAATAATAATAATAATAATAATAATAATAATAATAATAATAATAATCGTGATAATCGTGATTGAGATATCTAAACATGGTAACCCCCACAAATCTGAAAATCGAGACCTGCATGGGCCACCACTAAAACCATGTCACGCCCCAGAACCAGAATACCGGAGAGCGGGGGCAGACATAGCCAGCTACGCAATCCCAAAGTACGTTAATACTCTGAAATCACGTATAAGCTGTCAAGACATGGGGGTTACTCTACAAGCCATCAGTCAATCCTATGGTTTAACAATCCTAGGTATCTCAATCACAGGCAATTATACAAGAGCAAGGAGTACGATCATCATACATACAATAGTAAGGCGTCCCGAACCATATATACATGACTGATCATGAAGCCAGTACCACAGAACTGAGGACTAGCTAGAGTATTAGTCGTACATGATAAGGACTAGCTATAGTCTAGAATACACATATCATGTTTATGCCCGTAGGCTAAATATCAAGGAAAATACCAAAACACGAGCTAAACACGTGCTCGGGGCTAAATGTTACAAGAGGAGAATTTACACATCAGTGGGAGGACGAAGAAGAAACCCACTGAGGCACTCTGGTGCTCCGGCTGGTCACCGTCGAGTAGATGGTACGGTAGATCCTTCGGGCTCTTCTATTAGAACCTGGCCATGCAAAACCAGTGGGGTCAGACCCCAAATAGCAAGTACCACAAAGGAGGCCGAACTATGAACTTAAAACCAGCAATCATAGGCAAACAACAGGGAGAGAAAGTAATAAGTAAAGGAGGATCGAGATTCGTGCAGTACCAATGCACTTATCCCGAACATAGGAAGACAATAAGTAAATCATCATTTAACATAAAGTAAACTGGAGAATATATTAAATAAATAGAACTAGGCAATATACGAAGAGAGGACGAAGGTACTGTTTCGGAAGCCAGGTTACAACCCTTAAACAAACAAGGACCGAGATTGTAACCCTTCGCCTGAACAGAACTTGGTCTCTGATCATTTATTGCTAGAGGTGACAATCATTAAGTGACAATCATAGAGTGACAATACTGAGTATAATACATTAGAGTGACAATCATTGCAATCATTATCCTGGAACAATTAGGAACTGGATCTAGACAAGACTTAGACTGGAAAGGTGATATACGATGAGATAACCATGGGACTATTCAGATAACCAGGTTACAACCCGTAAACCAAATAAGGACCGGGGTTGTAACCCTTCGTCTGAACAGAACTTGGTTTCTCCCACCATTTATCGGCAAGATAAAATAAGAAATCAGGACATGTAACAATCATGTACAAGATCAAGACAAGACTAGACAGACTGAACTCCATCCAACAATCACGGCCAAGCAATAGGTACGGCTTGATACTTTAACTAACTAGGGTTATCACAGGCCTAGTTACTAGCAAGATGCAGTGAGATTGTTCCATAGCCACAAGCCCTGCAGACCATCCAGGTTATCCAGGCGAATATTAGTACAATAAGGGTGCAATACATAACAGTGTGCTGGAAGTGTGCCCTACTCGTCGGCAGGCTACAAATCCACAAGCGCGCCCAGGTAACGGGATTGCCTGTAGCTAGAAAATCTCTTCATGACTACTGGATTATTCTAGTTGTTAGCCTTAATCGATTTCAGTAGGTACCCCGGACCGTGGTACTCAGGGGTCCCCGTCCTAGACATGATGCAAGACAAGACGGGTTCATTTGTACAAGCACAATCGTCCACGGTGTCCAGGTCATTCATACTGGTCATGTCGTGTTAGCCGTCGCAACAGCATTTCGAGAAGTATCATGTCAGGTTTTCTGTCAAGAGTGCGCCACGTCGGGCCACTATCAAGAATTATCATGTCAAGTTATCATGTTAAAATTGTTAGGTCAAGTTATCTTGTCAGGAGTGCACCACGGCAGGTCACTATCGTGTTAAGCAATTCATTAATAAATAAATAACAAGCTATTAAGTGGGTTATCGTAATTCGGGTCAGAATAGAAAATGTACACTATGATTATAAGCTCCATATTAAGATGAGAGAACTTGCAATAAAATAATTAAATAACATATCCTTGAAGCCAAGGAAAAGATTTACAACTTTCATGTTGGGAGTGGGGAAGAAATTTCGACCACAAATCAAGCAATAAAATATTAAACAATTAAAGTGGATAAGCAAATAAAATAATAAACAATCAAAGTGGACTCCATGCGGCCAAGAGTGGGTGGGGTCCTATGCGGCCAACCAAAGCTCATGCGGCCAGAAAATAACTGAAGGGGTCATGCGGCCAAGAATGAATGCAAGCAAATAAGACAAAAGATAGTGGGACCCTCATTAAATGTAAACTTACATTCAAGCAAAAAGAAAAGGGCACGTGGCCACTCAAGTACAGAGGCCTTGTGGCCTAAATTATATTCTAGCCAAGTGGGACCCAAAAATCAATTCAGTAAGGAAGGAAAGTTCACGTGAACCATTTAATTAATGATCCACGTGAAGCAATGATTACATGTATATAATAAGCCATGCAAGTAAAAGGGCCAAGGGTGGATGGGGGCTCATGCGGCAGTAGATGGGTACCCATCTATGCGGCTGAGTAAGTGGGTAGCCATCTATGCGGCTAGGTAAGTGGGTACCCATCTATGCGGCTGAGTGGATGAATCTCATGCGGCTGGATGAATTAATCTCATGCGGCTGGGTAAGTGGGTACCCATCTATGCGGCTGAGTGAAATGAATCTCATGCGGCTGAGTGAATGAATTTCATGCGGCTGAGTGAATGGGGACCCATCTTCTCAGAAAACCTGAGAAGGATGGCCATGGAACCCTTAGCTTCCAAGCTCCATAAAACCTTCACCATAAGTCCAAATTTGGACTTCCATAGGTCAAAATGGGGTAGAACGAAATTCTCTACAACATGGAACCATCAGTTGACAAAAATATACAAGTTTAACAGATCAAAACCCATAAAAACTAAAATACCATAAAACTAGATCTATCACAATCTACCCGATAAAATAAAAAAACTCCAAGTTCTAAACATGCTTAGAATTTAACAATAAAGAGAATGGAACAAACGAAATTAAAATCGTTCAACATTCGGCAAGGTGTACTTGCCTCTCTCTAATAGCTAGGGTTTGGTGGAAAAGAAATGAATGATGGTGAATGAGGAGGGAGAGAGAAAAAGTGGCTTATATAACAAGCTCAAGTGATCTCCACCATTCATTCTTCTCCACTCAATCTAAACCATACACCTCATCTCATAAAGAACCAAACTAAACCAAACCAAGTCAAAGTGGAACCGAACCAAATAAAACCAAATCCAAGTTAAACCAAGTTATGAAATCCTACACTTAGGAAATTTTAAAATATCACGCAAATCGATAAATATGAAATACGTCTTAAATAAACACGTATCCGTATAAAATATCGATACAGTGAGACGGGTCTCACAGCGGGCGGAGAGAGAGAAAGGCAGGGCGGAGGCGGTTTGTGAGAGCGGCAGGACCGGAGGGGATCGGTGGTTAAGGGGTTTCCGGCAGCGGCGGTGATGGGGTTTCCGGCAACGGCGGTGATGGGGTTTCGGTGGTCGCATCTCCGGCGGCTTGGCACGGGATGCGACGGGCTCGGCTGGGGTCGATCGGTCCGGCGAGGCTTCACCACTCCAGAGGCGGAGGAAGGGGGCACGGCGATGACTGTGAGCGACGGGGCCCGCCGTGGAGTGTGGGTGAGCGGCGGAGGAAACGGACGAGAGGTTCAGGGCCTGGCGACACAGTTGAGGGTGTTCTTATTCTATTCTGTTGTTGTTCTTGGTGGCAGATTGGAGTTTTTCGGCCGGTGGGTAGTGCTGTGGTCGCGATAGGGGACGGCCAGTCGAGGGACGGTCAGCCGCTGAAAGGGGCGACGACGAATTGTGATCGTGATACCGACGGTGAAGTCACGGTGGGACTGGCGAGGTGAAGGTGGGGGTTAGGCAGAGGAGATGTGGTCGGGGTGCTCGTACGAAGGTGGTGGCTGCTGATGACGGCCAGGGGCGGCCATGACGAGGCTGGGTTCGACGGACGAAGCGGCTGGGTTCGGCGGACGAAGAGGCTGGGTTTGTGGGGATGACGACGTTGGTGGTACGGGGTTTCTGTGGGCTGAGGGAGAAGGTGGTTGTCGGGACACGGTAACACGGTGAAATTAGGGATTAGGGTTAGGGCTTGGGATTTGTGTCGCATCCTGCGAGACATGGACACAAGGATAGAGAGGATTTGGGAATTAGGTTTAGGGTTTGCTTATGGGTTTATGGATTAGGCTGTGTTGGGATTGGCGTGTCCTACGAGACACATGATTGGGTGGACGTGTCCGGAGTGTCGGGCACGAAGGGTGAATGTATATGTAATAATAAGAATAGTGTAAAAGAGAATTTGGACATAGACACGATGCATAGTACGTTTGTGGTTGAATTTGTGGAAGAATAATTGTAGAGAAATAATGGAGGAGTACCTGCCTATTTATAGGATGTGGAAATTCCCAATTGGATAAGATTAGGAGTAGTTTAACCCCAAAATAGATAATTCACAACTTAGTTTAAAATCAATCAAATCCAAATCCAAATACAAATCCAGTTTAAATCTAATTAAATTTTTAGTTTAAAATCAATTGGATAAATCAAATTTCAAATATTTAACTATTTAAATAAATCCAAAATTTCAAATCAAGGTTTAAATCGCCACAATAATTTCAAAATATATTTTCCAAAAATACTAATAATAATAATTTTGAAAATTACATTATTATTTAAAATAACTAATAAATAATTACTAAATATATATGTATGTACAAATAATATTTACATAAATATACATTTCTAATATACCATTTTATAGAAAAAATTACTTATTATTATAACTGTATAAATGAAAGGCTTTTCATAATTAAAATCATAAACTTGAAAATGATAGCTAGAAATAATTATTATCTATATTACTTCGAAAAAAAATAGAAAAATATTTTTCAAAAATATGTACGCTTGCACATATTCGCACTCGTCGAGCAATTACGAAAAACAAAATTTCTCACACGACGTACAATACGACTACGTGACGTACAATACAAAATTTTAAATCGGTACCAAATTTAATAATAAAAAAATAGTAAAAATTTAGGGATTTTACATCCTGCCCAACTTAAAAGAATTTCGTCCTCGAAATTAAGAATTAGTAGGGGGTGAGAAGACACTAGGGGGTATCGATGGGGAACAATCGATAACAAAATCATGCCGTAAGAAATCGCGATCTAGATCATAGAAAAATAATACTGTATGGTCATAATCGATAGGGAGGCTAGAGAAAGTTCTAGTATAACGCCTTCGTCCTTCTAAAATAGGTGAAGGCGACAGCAATAAGGAGTTCAAAAAGGCGATATTATCGAGTACGAATACGTGGTTCAAAGGCGGTCGTATAAATTTTAAAAGAATCGTCAAGGCACTCGTGGATTGGATTCCAAGGGGTAAGTTTAACTATATCACATCCACGTAGATTGAAAAGGTGAACCAAAGTACACTCAGTTGATCAGACCATCATGCACCGGTTCTGATTAGACAGTATGTTAGTGGGAGCGACCCAAATAATATATGTCTTGAACAAACTCGATGAAAGAATAAGCTTGCAAAAACTAGGCTACATTACCATCATTAGTCTAGATAGTAAAAATATAGGCACGTGAGATTAAGATTGAAATAAAGAACCAATATGAATAGTCTAAGTGTCATAAAATCTAAGTCTTGCATGAAGTTTGAACTTATGCAGTCGTCCTAGTTTCCTTGTCTATGGCTTGGTTGGCTAGATGGATTAGGGTCTTCTAGATTTTGGAACCTAATTGAACTTGCTAATACAGGTCACAAGGACAAAGGTATTGCTAGGTCACAAAGCATTCTACCCGACTTAAAAGAATTAAACTAAGGGTGTTTTGGGACATCCAACTAGTAAGGTCAATCTCTAGCAAGCACGAAGGGGACATAAGAATAATAATAGAAGGAATCAAGCAAGATGCAATCGATGAGTCGAACGTTAGTTCGAATATAGAATCGAGGAAAGAGGTCAAGTATGTGGATGAGATCCTAGACTTCTAATCCTATTCGCAGTCTTGCTTGGGACGGTAAAGTAACCAAACAATTTATCTTGACCTGTATGGGCCACCACAAAAATATGTAACGCCCCAGTCCCAAAATACGTAGGACTAGGAACATAGATATGCCAGCTGTATTCAAACGAAGTACACTCCAATATATGGAAAGCTCGTACGAAAATAAATGAATAAAAGATATCATATATTGATAATGAATTGTCTTGATACAATATGTTGGGCGGAGACAAATCCACTACCAACTATGAAAAAAAATACATGATATACAAAGAATGATTTTGGCGAGCGAAGCGAAGACGATCAAAGTGCAATCATCCTCGAAGAGATAGCGATAATTACGGCTAGAGCTAGAACACCTGCGAAAGACAAGAGCACACACCTGGAGAGATAACCAGGTCCTCAGAGGGACGTAACAAGACACATAATATCATGCCATATAAACTGAATAAATATTGCTCAAATAAATAAGGGAGGCATGCAATAGGGTACCTAACCGTACTATAGTGAATACGTAATAAAGAACAAACCTTTGACGTATGGGCCGGATCAGGAATCAGGACCGTACCTCCTACTGGAGATAACCGGCAATCAGGACCGTACCTCCCATTGGAGATAACCGACAATCAGGACCGTACCTCCTATTGGAGATAACCGGCAATCAGGACAGCGCATATATGACCCATACATTAAGGAACTGTTTTTCCCACCTAATGCCTATTATGTTGTATCCATAACATAAAACCTCTATTAATCGCTAAGTCAAACTAAGCATGCAACCTCTATTGACGGTTAATTCTATCGTACGGCTTATACGCACCGGTGGCCAGCCAGTCACGCATGTCCATGTTCTACATACGACACACAACTTCGTAATACAACGTGTCAAGGCCAATGAATGCAACACACAAAGGTGGTCCCTTAAATCTAGGTTTAATATGTAAGAAAAATAATACATAGCAGGAAATATAAATGAACAGTAAGTTCTAATAGGTTATGCCATGTATCACAGTTTATTTTTCATAAAGAAAATAATGAATAATGCATGAAATATGAGCTAAAATAAATAAACAGCAAATGGCAAGGTGTCTTGCCTGGTAGGACGCCTGGTGTGCTGCGATGATTAAGGTGGCACGAACTGCGACTTCGGTGCAACAACTATACAAGGTGACCTCTGATGGTGGCATGAACAGTTCTATTGGGTACAGAAGAGTCAATTTAGTTAGGAATGACATAAAGTAGTCTAGAACTGGCGAGGGAATAGGAAGGATGGGTTTGGTCTCGGACAGAAGGATAATTAAAGGAATTTGATAAATAATATATATGATTTTAGAAAATATCTACAATATTTGGAAACTAGAATTTATTAGTAAAATAAACTTTCAGGAATACTACATTGAGAAATCGAAATCATTTTGGGCTAAACTCTAAGTTCGTCGAAAATAGAATTGGTAGAAAGCTATATTTTTAATAGTAAAAAAAAATACTTTTAGATAAATATACGATATTATTATAACTTTATCAAATATCATAGAAATCCCATATTTTAGGGTAAACCTACTTTTATCCAAATACTTTTTATCATACAAAAATAAGTATTAATATTGTAACAACATATCTAGTCTTCGAAATCCAGTTTTTAAAATAATATAGGACAAGCTTAGTACCATATATTTAACATACTATGAAAATACAAATAAATTTATTTACAAATAACAATAATACTTATAAAAAATAACAACTAGAAAATTTGTCAATAATACTAATATTAATAAGGTATAATATTAATATACAGTTGGCGTAAAGTATACATACTTACATATAGACAGTTGTCCAAAAATACATCTCAATAAAATATATTTAAATATTTAAATTACAGATGTTCACTATGAAATACTAAATGTAATAATAATAATAATAATAATAATAATAATAATAATTATAATTATTATTATTATTATTATTATTATTATTATTATAATAAATAATTATAATAATAAAATTAGTATAAATGAATTTGATGAAACATAGTAATAATAATAATAGTTAACAAAACAAAAAATAATAATAATACTAATATTAATAATTAAGACATTACTGTCGTCCTGGGGACCAGAAAACAAATGAAGGGTCATAGATTTAGAGAGGGGAGAGAGAGAGTAGCGGAGGTCGGGGGAAGAGATAGCGGGCGGAGTCGTCGGCGGTTTGGCGCGGCGTGGGAGGAGATGGAGTAGGCCACGACGGAGGAAGCGGGGCTCTAAGCGGGCAGAGAGAGGGAAAGGCAGGGCGGAGGCGGTTTGTGAGAGCGGCGGGACCGGAGGGGATCGGTGGTTATGGGGTATCCGGCAGCGGCGGTGATGGGGTTTCGGTGGTCGCGTCTCCGGCGGCTTGGCACGGGAAGCGACGGGCTCGACTGGGGTCGATCGGTCCGGCGGGGCTTCACCGCTCCAGAGGCGAAGGAAGGGGGCACGGCGATGACTGTGAGCGGCGGGGCTCGCCGCGGAGTGTGGGTGAGCGGCGTTGGAAACGGACGGGAGGTTCGGGGCCGGGCAATACAGTTGAGGGTGTTCTTTTTCTACTCTGTTGTTGTTCTTGGTGGCAGATTGGAGTTTTTCGGCCGGTGGCCGTGGTAGTGCTGTGGTCGCGATAGGGGACGGCCAATCGAGGAACGGTCAGCTGCTGGAAGGGGCGGCGACGAATTATGATGGTGATGCCGACGGTGAAGTCACGGTGGGACTGGCGAGGTGAATGTGGGGGTTAGGCAGAGGAGATGTGGTCGGGGTGCTCGTGCGAAGGTGGTGGCTGCTGATGACGGCCAGGGACGGCCATGGCAAGGCTGGGTTCGACGGACGAAGTGGCTGGGTTCGGCGGACGAAGAGGCTGGGTTTGTGGGGATGACGGCGTCGGTGGTGCGGGGTTTCTGTGGGCTGAAGGAGAAGGTGGTTGTCGGGACACGGTGACACAGTGAAACTAGGGATTAGGGTTAGGGCTTGGGATTCGTGTCGCATCCTGCGAGACACGGACACAAGGATAGAGAGGATTTGGGAATTAGGGTTAGGGTTTGCTTATGGGTTTGTGGATTAGGCTGTGTTGGGATTGGCGTGTCCTACGAGACACATGATTGGGTGGACGTGTCCGGAGTGTCAGGCACGAAGGGTGAATGTATATGTAATAATAGGAATAGTGTAAAAGAGAATTTGGACACAGACACGATGCACAGCACGTTTGTGGTGGAATTTGTGGAAGAATAATTATGGAGAAATAATGGAGGAGTACCTGCCTATTTATAGGATGTGGGAATTCCCAATTGGATAAGATTGGGAGTAGTTTAAACCCAAAATAGATAATTCACAACTTAGTTTAAAATCAATAAAATCTAAATCCAAATACAAATCCAATTTAAATCTAATTAAATTTTTAGTTTAAAATCAATGGGATAAATCAAATTTCAAATATTTAACTATTTAAATAAATCCAAAATTTCAAATCAAGGTTTAATCGCCACAATAATTTCGAAATATATTTTCCAAAAATACTAATAATAATAATTTTGAAAATTACATTATTATTTAAAATAACTAATAAATAATTACTAAATATATATGTATATATAAATAATATTTACATAAATATACTTTTCTAATATACCATTTTATAGGAAAAATTACTTATTATTATAACTGTATAAATGAAAGGCTTTTCATAATTAAAATCATAAACTTGAAAATGATAGCTAGAAATAATTATTATCTATATTACTTCGAAAAAAATAGAAAAATATTTTTCAAAAATATTTACGCTTGCACATATTCGCACTCGTCGAGCAATTACGAAAAACGAAATTTTGCACACGACGTACAATACGACTACGTGACGTACAATACAAAATTTTAAATCAGTACCAAATTTAATAATTAAAAAAATAGTAGAAATTTAGGGATTTTACAGTGTTGCATGGTCGAATGGGATGGACTTGAGATTAAATGTGATTATAACCCGTACATGGGTGTTCCCTCGAACGGTTAAGTGCCGGAGCGCCTCGAAACCGTTTGGCCTAGGAGGGAATGTATCTTTGATAGACGCACATCCGTAAGACGATTAGCAACCGCTTAGCGAGATATGAAAAGCTGCAAATGATGGTATGCAGCGGTAAGTTTCGGTTGTTTGGGATAGCAACCCAACCCGTGAAACACCGGGCTACCCAAATTCGAGAAAGAAAAGAAGGAGAGAAAAGAAAGTAAGGAAAATAAAA
Source organism: Iris pallida (assembly GCA_029216955.1). Classification (NCBI taxonomy): domain Eukaryota; kingdom Viridiplantae; phylum Streptophyta; class Magnoliopsida; order Asparagales; family Iridaceae; genus Iris; species Iris pallida. Next base: position 21,649,055 of record JANAVB010016599.1, read on the forward strand.
GAGAAACTCCTTTAGTCCATTCCGACGCGGATACGCCAATGACCTTCATATAGTTAAGGAACGATAGATTGAAAGTGCAGGCACGTATGTGTCCCACACATATAGATCCTGCTTAGAGATGCACTTATAACATGACAGGAAAGGAATGGGGCGCATTCACCTTGCGCCGGTGCAAGGGCGAGTGCGTCGACTTGGTAAGAAGTCGCACCACGAAACAAACACAAGATTGCTTGTCTGTTTGCCTATTCAACTTGAATAACATGCTTGCCATGATAACATGGTTTACTGCTTTCGAATATGACATAAAATCGACCCTAAGGAGAACATAGCAAGATCATAAGTTAAGTTGCATGATAAAACATAAATACTAAAATGTCGGTTTTGAAAGAAGGTCTTTGCATCAGTACATATGAGGAAAACGTACTGATCCCCCACCAGCTTTCATACAGGGTGCAGGGAATAGATGGCTCGCGGCGAAGCCTCGCTTGAATGCGTTGAGGCTTGGAATGCTGAAGCGTATTGAAGCGTGTGATCGCCTTGACGCTCGAACTTGCAACAGGATTGATGCGGCCGAGATATAGAAAGCATGATGTATGGAACGATAAAATCCTTTGTGGGCAAGAGAGAACCTGAGTGTTGTAGCTAATCTGGCATATATTGTTGGGCTATCGAAAGCCTTTGTAATCTCATTTCGAATATCAATAAAGAGAATTGTTTCGTACACTCTATTTTCCTTTCGTTGTTAATGTTCAACTCAAAGATAACCATTTGAGAACTTGTCATCTTGCCTTGCACGAGCGCAACTCCAGGCTCGTACGGCATCACGCCCCCTGCGAGGGCGATGATTCGGGTGATTCCGGGTTGGGGCGTGACACATAGTAACATGTGTCGTAGCATGAATTGTATTCTATCGACGAACCAGTAATCTACCCTACACCAAACAAGGACAAGAGGTGTAGAACTATGTCGAGATAGAGTACAACTCTAGACTATGGACAAGTAATAAAATTCATAATCAATTAGTTTAAAAAATCAGCCAAACAATTCGTACGTTTTGCTAGATTAATATATGTGTTATGCCAGGAACGCAATGATGGGATCCTCAAATCGTGTAATGTGATAGCAGACTAGCCATATCATATAATTATATATAACTAGTAATAGTCTGTAGTGATTCTCTCAGACAGTCACCGGGTTGGTAACACTCTCAGTAACAGTCCAGTCACTCTTATAGGGTAGATACTAGGTGGGTAACAGTAATAAATATCAGATAGCGCATTCCACCAAAATGAATGATATACCATATTATTTGGTGGCTGGACAGCAATATGTACGATCTCGGGATCTTTCCCTTTTAATGAATCTATGTGTGTTAAGTTACCTAATAAATCTAATAGTTGTGTAGAAATCACGTATCGTGGACACACGATCATCCATCCTATATTTTATATCATAGTACGAGCATGTTGGGTGTGAATCTGCATTTGTTTCTGAAGGGCCGGCCTAGATTCATCATAATCGTTGTCACGACCCGCAACCGCTTTTCGAACGCAAGCTCGTGAGCAACCCAGCTACGTATCAAGCAGACTCCAGCCCAACTCGAATACGTAAACGCTGTCTGGACTATGGTAATGGGCCTAATCAAGGCAAGGCAAAACTATATCTCAATCCACAATAAGAATAATAAACATGAATGAACAACTATGGATCGTGGTCTGCAGCCCACTAGCATACATGTCCGATTAGACTCCAAGAAATAATATGAGTCTATAAAGTAAGCCAACGAGCAGAGTATATCATGATAAGGAATGAAAGCATGAACGGATAATAAATGTATTATTACTACCTAGATCCTACAAGTGTATCACCAACATCTACCATCCTTCTCTGCTAACTAACCCCATGCATTCGCTAAACCTGAAGAGATCATCAGGTCCGCAGGAGACATAGCAAGATACATAAAAACATGCCTATCTAATAGTTCTATCATGCATAAGAATATAAACAGGCTATAAACAGGAAACGAGACGAAAACTGACAAGTGGCTACTGACAGGTGACTATGAACACGAATACGAAAAACAACTACACGTAAATAAACTGCTGGGAGAGAACTGGTGAACAAGAGATCAAAGGATATCAAACCCTCGTCCCGAGTGTGGACTCGATAGTTTGAACTAAACACTAACCCTCGCCCCGAATGTGAACTCGCAGGTTAGTTCACGACAAACACCCTCGCCCCGAGTGTGGACTCGCAGGTACAAACAGATCAAGACAAACACCCTCGCCCCGAGTGTGGACTCGCAGGTACAAACGGTCAACCCTCGCCCCGATTGTGGACTCACAGGTTGAGAAAACGAAATAGGAATTAGCAGTTCAGTTACACACACTCACTCCACGACATGATACGACTCAGTCAAGGTACATGTGACGACCCGGTATAACTCAGTCAAGATACATGTAAGGACAACTCTCGTATAGTCTATAATGTCAAACTCTGGACAGAGACGGTATATAGACGGAACAATAACTAATATACATGATAAGAAGAAAAGCATACCGATCAAACCAATCCAACTAACTGATGACATATAATACTAGATAAAAACATAAGCATGCAATAAACTGTAGAAGGAGGCAATGTATACTTGTCTAGTGGTAGCACGAAGAACCAACAATATACCGTCAACTGGTAAGCCATAAAGTCCAAATCTCACAACTGTCTTCGAAAGATGAAATAGACATTACAACATTTTTAGAATAGTCAAATTAGCTGGGATTGCCTGTCCTTAAGTCCAATTCTGGACACAGGAGCAAAATGGTCATTTCGGTCCAAAACGATGTCTGTCGTTGGACCCACTTTGTACCGAAAAGCATGCCAGAGTCAATGGTCTCTAAAGTCATCCAACTATATGTCTACAGATTCGTTTTGATGATATAAACCCAATCATATGTCCAAAGTTGATTTCTGGCAGGCCGTGCACAAAATCGCCCGTTGAGTCAGAACGTGGGACCCGCAAAACGGCAATCCGATCAACTAGTCTCAGAATCAGACCAAACTTGTCATACAGGACCAGAAAAACGATACGGTCCTGTTGGCACAACTTTTATCTCAATCTGAAGAACGTGCACAAAGTAATTAGGAAATTTGTAAAGTGATCGATACGAAAAATTTCGACGGATACGCATCAAATTCGTCGTACACATGTAACCAATTTGAATTTCGTCAAAGCCCACACGTCCGTGAAATCGATACGTGTAGGTCCTAAAAATCAAGTTGCACCCATCAAAAAAGCAATAAAAATCAAATTGCGTACTCTTCAAATGAATTGCGCAGGAGACAGACCGCGCAACAAATCAACTGCGCGAGGCCGAACCGCGCTAACATCCAAGCGCGCTAGCTGACGTGGCAATATCATCATTACCTGACACAAAATCAAATTTTCTGACAACTGACAGCCCGAAAAGCGAGGAGTCTGTTCGTTTCTCGAGCCGCACCGCATTCTAGGACAGCTGTTAGCGCGGTCCAGCTGTCAACTCCCAGCACAATCTGCCAGCCCAACTGAAGCACAGTCTGTCAGATCCTCTTCAGCGCAGTTTGATCCCAGCGCAGTCTGAAGCTAGCACAGTTCAAGTGGCGCAATCCATCAAGATAACTGACATTTCATACGTGGCCTATATGCCATCAATTATTCACCATGTGGCAACCGTCTGTACATGACCATGCGCATTTCAATCAAACAATGCCATGCGTCTAATACAGTTGAGCCACGATCAAGTAACTTCCAACACAGTTCGCTGTCTGTGCAGTCCAATGCCTGCGTAATCCAGCATGCGCAATCTAGAAATAACTACTAATTGGTTATTTTCCAGAACTCTATAAATAGAGTTTCAAGTCCTTCATTATCAAGATCAGATCATTCACGATCATCAGAGAAATCAGGAGTTCTTGCCCAAGTGCTGCTGCTTTCTTTAGAGGCTACCGTCTTCAAAGTTCACATCGTCCAAGGGATAAAGCGATCGTCTTTAGATCGGATTCCTATAGTTGTACTTTCCCAGAATTCAATTGTAATCTTCTTACAAAGTTTGTGAAATAAAAAGAACTTTTATTTTTGCAAACAAAATGGCGACTCTGCTGGAGACGACTTTCTCCTCCGACGAGGAAGTGACAACTCAATGTGACGTTGCGTCTCTCGAAAAGACGAAGAAGACGCTGGTTGTAAAGGTCAACCAGACTGCCTAAGAGGCGATGATCAACCTCGGGGCTACTCATCGCACTGCAACCTCTGCCAAGAGCAAGGTTCGTTCAGTGTGGACTCCAAAGTCCTCTACGCAGTCCTCTGTGCAATCATCTGCGCAACCTGCTATCTCTGCTGCTAAGGAGCTACTGGCCACTTCTGCTCCTGCGCAAAACACCACATGCGCTGCCAAAGCGCAAGCCAGAGCTCCTGTACAGTGTACTGCTCCTCTTGCTACCGCACAAGCCACTTCCTATGCTGCTTTGGCAAAGTGCAAGACTCACTACTAAAATCTGCTAGAATAGCGACGTATATTAGCGACGACGGAAAAAGCAGTTGCTGATAATTGCCTATAGCAACTGCTAGTGCTACACGTCGCTGACCGTCGCTGCGTAGCGACGTTCAGCGACGTAGTATTTTTTACGTCGCTGACGGGCGATGTTTTGCGACGGACGTACCTTCTACGTTGCTGTATTACGACGTTTTGCGACGTATACTTTATACGTCGCTGTCTTATTTCATATAGGGTTCCTGGCCCGATCGAAATCACAAAATTTTCACCTAAAATTTTTCTTTTCGCTCGATCCCCCTCTCCCCTCTCCCACCGGCGAACCCTTCCCTCCGGCGACACCCTCCCCTTCTCCCCCCGGCGGCCCCGCTCGCCCGCTGACCCCTCCCTCCGGCGACCAGCCTCCCTCCTCCGACGAAGGAGCCTTCCTCGCCGCCTTCCTCCTCCGATGAAGCCACCCTCCTCGCCGTCTCCATCCTCCGACGAAGCCACCCTCCTTAGGTAAACCCTAACCCTAGCCCTAGCTATCTAGACACAGACACGGACACGAGAACCCTAACCCTACCTGGGGTGGTCTTTCTGTCGAGGGAGGGAGAGAGGGGTGGGGGTGGGTGCAGGGGGGTGGCGGGGGGGGTCTTACTGTCGAGGGGTGGAGGGAGGGGTGGGGGTACCCGAGGGTGGGGTGGTCTTGCTGTCGATGGGGGCAGGGTTTGGGGTAGGTGCAGGGGTAGGGGGGCAGGGGAGGGGGTCTTACTGTCTAGGGGGGCAGGGGAGGGGGGGTCTTGCTGTCGAGGGGGGTAGGGGCGAGGGGGGCAGGGGTGGGTGGGTGCAGGGTTAGGAGGGAGGGGGCAGGGGTAGGTAGGTGCAGGGGGGCAGGGGAGGGGGGTATTGCTGTCTAGGGGGGCAGGAGAGGGGGGTCTTGCTGTCGAAGGGGGTAGGGGGGAGGGGGGACAGGGGTGGGTGGGTGCAGGGGTAAGGGAAGGGGGGAAGGGGACAGGACACAGACACACACAAACCACCAAATATGTTTTTTTTGTTTTATTGTCATATGTTATTATCAGGTATGACTAGACCATCTGGACGACGTGGAGGATTTTATATTAGGCAGTCCCGTCAGCCTCGAGCAAGGGATGGAGATTTCGTACCCTCGTCCTCATCTCCGAGTACGCCATTGTACCGTTATGTTCCCGGTCCATTACCGGGACAGGGCAGTTCCAGCAGGTTGGCGACTCCTCCCTCGTCGTCTAGCCTTCCTGATCCCGCGTCCAGCATCCCTGATCCCCCGTCCAACATTCCTCATGTCGACGGCTCTATGGGGGGAGCCGACGCCGAGCATATGGAAGACGGCGATCAGACTGATCCTGTCCAGGCAGGAGGTGAGAGCGACCCTCCATGCGCTCCCCCGGGCGAGACGCGTATGGAGATTTGGACGGACGGGCCTACGAAGTAAGTTAATTAATTAATATATATTTCTTAAATGATTATATGTACATATAAATTCATGAAAATTATTATTGTATAGATATCGGCCTTCTGCAGTACAAAGACAGCTGGGGGTATTTCTCAGGCAGAACTATGGTGGGCCTTGGATTAACTACTCAGATGCTCCCGCAGATAGGAAGGCCTTTTGGTTCGCCCACTTCAAGGTAAAAAAATTATTTATTTTTAAATTTTAATAATTATTTGTGTATATTATACAACTTTTGTATTTTACTTCTTGTAGAGAACCTATTTCTATCCACCACACCGGGCGGCGAGGATCGAGGGCCATTTTTCTGCCATCGCAGCCAAGCTCATTCGTCATGCGATCCACGACCAGAAGTCTCGTAATCGCTCCGGACAGCCGATCCATGGTTGGATCACGCCAGAGCAGTAGGCTGCGATGAAGGCAAGATTCAGCGAGCCCAAGTACCAGGAGCGGTCTGACAAGGCCAAGGTGGCGCAGTCGAGCGCCGGTAAGTGGTGTGGTGGCTCCATTCCGATGACGGAGCATTTTCGTCGTCTGGTACATTTTCTATGACGGACATTAATTTATATAGTTCGATAGAATGTTTAATACTAAAAATAGATAATATATTTTAACAGATAAAAAAGGGTGAGGACCCGAACATGGTGACCGTCTTCCTGGTCACCCATCGGAGGGCTGGAGAGTTCATTGACGAGAGGGCGACGCAGGCATATGTACGTTATATTCTTTATATTAATTTACTATAATTTAGAAAACAGGAAAATAGATATCAATATAGACTTTAGCAAACACTTACACGTTAGTAAATATGTTCTAGGCCGAGTTTGTTCGGCTACAGGAGGAGCCGGCTGCTGCTGCTAGTGCGCCAGCAGAGGGAGGGGCTGGTACTTCCTTCCAGCCGCCTACAGCTCCATCGCCGGACGACCTCTGGATGACCGCCGTTGGCGGTCTTCAGAAAGGTACGTACTACGGTACGGGATCCTACGGCGCATATTTGGCTTCGGAGTCATCCCGGGCCGCCTCTGTCAGTGCGCAGTCTCCGGCTTCGCAGGCGTCGTCACGAGCTCAGGATATTCGTCGTCAGATCAAGGAGCTGCGTCGCGAGTTGCCGCAGCAGATTTCTGATGCGGTCGAGCGACGATCCGACCCTCCGATCGTCACCGGACGATTTGATGCGGTCGAGCGCAGTATACAGGAGCTGATGAGTCTGCAGCAGGCTACAGCTGCCAGCTTGCACACGCTCATCGAGTCTACGCAGCGCACAGAGCGTAGGCAGGTCGAGCTGGAGGGATCACAGAGGAGCATGTCTGCCTCACTCACTGAGGTATCGGCTTCGCTTGAGGCAAGTACTAAGAGGGTGGTGAGTACCCTTGCTGTTTATGGTGAGCAACTGCGGGAGCTGGAGCAGATACGTCCTCCCGGTCCATCGACGGTGCCGACTCCAGATATTGTACTGCCTCCTACTGCCCCTACGGTGCAGCTCACACAGGAGCAGTATGAGTACATGCTATCCAGATGCACGGCAGGGGTCCTCAGTGATTCAGTAGATTTTTTTATCATCTTTGTATTTATTGGCCCTATGGGCCCATTCACCGTTCTGTACACTGATTTTCAATATTATTTGACTCTGTTGGACATGTATGTCGATGATATTTAATTTGTTGGTATTTTATTGAGTACATGTATGATATTTAGTTGTAGACTGTTATGATGGGAGACTGTTATTCATCTATTAGTTATAGACTGTTATGATGGGAGACTGTTAATTGTGATGATATCTGCGACGGGGATGACAAATATACCTACGCTGGGTTATAAGCGATGATCTGATATACAAAGGAGGTGCTGCCCAAATTTTAAAAAAATATAATATGTATTTTTGTGATGATGTGTGTCTATATTTACAGTGAATGTGAATGCAGTGTTTGGAACCATCGACAGTTTCGATTACTGTTGCATGTTTTATCTTGGATAGAAAGAGCAACAGTTCAGGGTGTACTTCTGAGAGCTTCATTTTCACGTCCTTCACTTTCTCGGGACATCGTAAAGGATCCCGAGAAGGTGAAGGACGTGAAGAGGAAGCTCTGATAAGTGCACCCTGAACTGTTGCTCTTTCTATCCAAGATAAAACATAGAACAGTAAGCGAAACTGTCGATGGTTCGAATACTGCACTTCACACATACTGTAAACACAGACACACAGCATAACTAAATACAAATTATTATTTTTTTTATTTTTTTCATAACATCTACGACGTATAGCGACGTTTTGCGACGTCCAGTACACGTCGCTATACGTCGCCAAATAGTGACGTAACGTCTCTATCCGTCGCTATACTGCTGACGTGTATATGACCACCTGAGAGCCGACGTCGCTAAAGTTGTCGCTAGGCGTCGCTAAAATGCTGACGTGGCTGCCATGCCATGTCATCATATGTAAAGTTGACAGCGTCGCTAAGTGGTTGCCCTACATCGCTATACTGGCGACGTATGATGACGTCGCTATCTGTCGCTAATATTGCGACGTCTAGCGACACTAAACGTGACGTCGCAACTAGCGACGAATTGCGACAAAATTGTAATCTGCGACAAGCCTATAAGCGACATCCATTTTTCGTCGCTAAATACGTCGCTAATAGAAATTAGCGACAAATTTTCCTTTTTTAGCGACGTACTCTGACGTCGCTAAAAGGGGTTATTTTAGTAGTGACTCCTCTTCTCCTAGCGCAATTGGCTGCAACTTCACTTGCGCAATCCACTCCTGCAACCAGAGTGTAACTCAAACACACTGAAGTCAGGACTCCTGCTACACAAACTACAGTTTTTGTGGCCAAAAAGCTATTTGTCAAAGCTCCCCAGGCGCAATCAATCTCTGCGCAAGCTGTTCCAGCACAAACTAAAAGGGATAGCCCTTTGGCTAATCTCCCTTCTTCTCACAGTAAGGGGAAAAACTCAGTTTCTCTTCCCAAGCACCCTGTTACTCCAGCGCAATCCACTGGGGGTAGTCTGTTGACTGTTCCTCATCCTCCTCAGAACAAAGGAAATGGCCCGTTGGTCTTTTCTCAAACTTTCTCGTTCCACGACTTGGAAGACAACAGAGGGAAACGCTCTTTAGCTAACCCTTCTTCACAAAACAAGGGAAAAGGTCCTCTGGTCTTTTCTCAGTCTTCTTCGATTTTTACTGTAGAAGATCAATCTGAACGTGCCTCGGCACCAATCAGTACAAGAACTCTCTCTAACAAGAGCTCTTCTCTCCAATGTACTGATCAAAGAGGTATTCTGCCTACTCCGGTAGCAGAATTCCAAGATCTCCCAACTCTCCAGATATCCCGCTCACAGCAAGAAAAATTACTGGTATCTCAGACAGAAACTCCTGGGAATGAGTTTGCTGATCTACGGGATTATCTCAATAGACCTCGGTCTACATCAACTTCGGCGAAACGCAAGCAGCCAATGCTGAAGATGAACTTGCATCAGAGGCAAACTTCCAGGATGAAAAATCCTGACACCTATGCTAATAAAGTGAGTACTTCTCTGTATCCTCACGGGACAAAATATCTGAAGAACCGGAACCATGTTCCGAATGTTGTCAAAGACATATCCCTCCGAGAGCACCTCAGGCAAAAGCAGGACAATATCTCAACACCTCCATTTCAGCCACTTGGACACCATTATAATCACAAGGTTGTCATCAAGTGCTGTTGCCAGACAACAAAACGATCTGTCTTCGATCGTCTGAATTTTGCAACTCCTGAACCTATGTTAGAAGATGAAGACGAAGTGTTGTATACTTCTATCAACATGGCTTCTCGAGACACTGGGGGTAGAAAATGCTCCAAATACGGCAAGCCTCGCAGGCCCAGCCAGCGGTACTTAGATTTACTCCAAGAATCTTCTGAAGGAGTATTTCAACACACCAGATCCCGAAGCCGAGACACAATCAGTCAAAGGAATCTTCTCCAAGATCCTTTTGGTCATCTTCCTACTTCTCATTCAGGAGATGATTCCTTCTCTGATTATGATGTATACAGTAAAAGTTCTGAACAAATAGTGTCCTCTACTGTACCTAGAGAAGTGACAGCTTATGTTGTCATTGAAGACCCAGATGCTTCTAGTTCAGCAAATCAAGAACAACGAATAGCTGCACTGGAGGACAAGCTGAAGACCATGGCTGAAATGGTCGCCAGTATGCATTCTATCATCGTGGCCCAACATACATACTACCGACCGTACCTGCTGCAAATCCTGAGATTATAGCATCGTCGGTGTGTCAATGCAGGTCTGGGGGTAGTATCTCCTCAAATACCCCCTGTACAAAGTCAGCCTATACCCAGTCAGTCAGGGCTGGGGGTAGTACCTACCACGCTGTTCCTCTCCCTAACACTGTCATTAGCCTACTCCTTCTTCATTATCGGAGGATGCTAATGAAGCTGTAAACTCTTGCGCACTCAGTTCGAGGCCTTTAAAGAGAAGGAAAATTTACAAAGATTGGGGATCAAACAACCATATCCGGTTGAATGGAAGGAAGTCCCATTCCCTCCAAAGTACAAGATTCCCACAATTTTGCTGTTTGACGGCAGCACTTCTCCGAGTCAGTTCATTAACTACTTTAAGGTAATGACTGTTCAACTGCAGCCAAATGACGCTCTTCTTACCAGGGTATTCGTCGGCTGTTTAGCCGGTATAGCATGATTGGTACAGAAGCTTGTCTGATGGCTGTATCACTTCTTTCTCGGATCTTAAACAAATCTTCTTGGAGCAATTCTATGAGGGAATAACGACATGACCATGTCGGCCCACAACAAGATCAAACAAAGACAGAATGAAACTGCTGAGAGTTTCATTGAAAGATTCTGCCGAAAAGCTTTAAAGATGCCTTCTGGAACTCCGGCTGCTGTCACTATAGATACCTGCAAGGCAAATCTTTTACCTATTATCAGCATGTAGACAGGTCGACCCAATTTCAAGACTGGCCATCATTCATTGTCAATGCTAAAGCAGCTGAAGTTAGTGCTGACAAATTCAAGCAGTTGGGGGTACACATGTCTAACCCCACCGGGATGAACACCCGACATCTGGTATCGGTAATCGTCAGAACAACGTAAGGGTAAAGAAACTTTGAACATCAATTTGAAGAACAAAAATCTCTGGCGGTCAACGTAGCTCCACCTATGTCTACTTCTACTCCTTCTGCACCTCCACCAGGGAACCTCGTCCAAAGTAGAGTACTCCTTTGACGAGAATGACACCGTGAGCATCTTTGATTGCTTGATCAAAAACAATAAGCTCCAACTCCCAGACCCAAAGAAGCCTGACGAGGTCGGTAAGACTGATCATCCTAAATATTATTTATCACAGATTCATTGGGCATCCTACTCGAGCATGTTATGTGCTCAAAGACAAAATTCAAGAGCTCGTCAACGCTGGTGTTGTTACTCTTCAACAAGATGAGAAGACTGTTACCGCGAATAGGTCTCAGTACAGTTCGGTAACTTCCCTCCACAGATGGTACAGCATGGTGTCATCCCTTCCCAAGCCACCCTTGAGATCGAGAATCTCCCTCCTCCACGAATGAAGGTCTCGTCCCCTTATCTCTTGATAATGGCAAAATTATGTGGATCCACCCGGACCTTGTTGCTGACTTCGAGGCTCCTTCTAAACAAAAAGACCGCTCCAAGGGCAGAACAAAGATCTGCAATATGGTGTCTTTTGACCCCATAGTTGAAGAGGAAATCCTGCTGGGCACCAGGTCAGAAAAAGCCTACCTACGGAAAGTTTCTGAAAATCCCGAAAACCCTGCCTCTTCTTCTGAGTCCACTCCAGTGCAACCTGCTTCTACTGAGGGCATCCCTGTTGCGTCCTCACCGGTTGTAGAACCCATTCCCCTAAGCCGACGGCAGCCGACAAAGGCAACAACAAGTCTGCTTCGACAAACCTTTGAAGAAGTCATCTCCTTCTTGACTTGAAAAGCCATAATATCTTGGCTCAACTAGCCAATACACCGGCCAGGCTGTCAATCTTCGAGCTCTTGCGCCTCTCCAAAGAGACTCGAGAAACTCTGAGTGAAGCTCTAATGCAGGCAGAAACTTGTCTAACCCTTCTAAAGAAGCCGAAAGCAGAGCCTGTCTCTTGCCTCCATTGTCACAGTGTGTTGGAGTTAATTCCAAACATTACCTTCACACAGGATGATATGCTGATGGAAGACAATAGGCATGACCGTCCTCTATACTATACAAGATATGTCGACTCGATGAAAGTCGATCGTATTCTGATAGATCCAGGGTCAGCACTCAGCATCATGCCAAGACAATGCTAGATGCACTGAAGATCCCAGTACATAGTCTTTCTGGCACAATCACCACCATCTTGGGGTTTAACCAGGGAAGAAGTGAGCCTCTGGGCAAGATTCGCCTAAAACTTCAAATAGGCAATCTCTGCACAAAGGTGACCTTCTACATCATAGACAACCATGGTTGCACTTACAATGCTCTTTTGGGGAGACCATTCTTGCATGAACACAACATTTTTCCTTTGACTCTCCATCAATGTTTCAAATACGTTGATGACAATGGAGAGGTTCAAAAGAGGTCGTAGATCTCTATCCTTTTAAAGGTGTCGAAGCATATTGTAATGATGCCCGCATGTATAAGGATGAGTTCATGAAAGTAGTACTGTCTCTGGACACTGAAGAAGAATAAGAAGCAGTGCCCAAAGACACCCTCATCATACCTGTTAAAGGGCGTGTTTCTCATCCTCAGTCCTCCAAACGACTGGCTATTCACTTGCCAGTCCAGAAGCAACCAACCGATGGTGGTCAAGATCAAAGGGAGCTCACCTCTTCTGAGCCACTTGTTATCGACCTACGTCGTAACAAGTATAAAAGGCAGCTCACCTCTTCTGAGCCACTTGTTATTGATTTATCTCATAACAAGAAGAAAAGGGAACTCACCTCCTCTGAGCCACTTGTTATTGACCTTCGTCGTAACAAGTCCAATCCTCCTCCACGTTCTTCTTCTCCCCCTCTTGTAATCAATCTGACCAAGCCTGCTAAGGCTAAAGGTCCTGTTGTAAATACAGATGTACAAATCAATGAAAAAGCATCTCCTTTCTAGTATACTGATGTCATTTATCATGCTAAGTGCTATTTGGATATGTTAGATAGCTTTCAGTCATTTACAATGGGAGTTGTACAGTCTCTTTAAACAGAAGTCTTACTCGAACACCCAGATGATTCATACTTTGTTGTCCCTTCTCGAAAAAGAGGCGAAAGTCCAATACTTTTTAGTAAAGGGCCAGAACAAAAATTCAGCTATACGGAGGATACCAAAAGTAACGATACAGGACGTCTCCAACTTCGTCGCTATAGTCAACAATCAAAAGACATCATCCGAAAGATGGGTTATGACTTCAAGAATGGCCTCAACTATGGTAAGGGTAGAAGAACTCCTATCCGTACGGTTGTTCCGAAAGGAAAATCAGAGATGTACTAAAGCAGGACAAAAAGAGGCCTCGGATATGCTTTACCTCCAGTCGTATCTCCGGAAGTCTTCGAATCCGATAGTGAGGAGCGCTCTAACTCTTCTGATTCCAGATCATGGGATTCTGATACCAGCATTGGTCAGGTTCATCGGCTGATCGTATCTTCTAACATGGTCTCCGCCGAACTTCCAGAAGGTTATGACGAAGACATCGAAAAAAATCCTGAAACAGATCCTTGGGCTCAACGAATAGATACCCAATGGGAACTCCGATTCGAACAACGGGAACCTTCTACAGAAGATCAATTAATTCAAATTGACGTAGGAGAAAGCGGGTCGCCTCGTCCAATATTCATCAGCAAGAACCTTCTAGAGGCAGATAAGCAAGAATTAATTCTTCTTATTCGAGAATATATTGATGTCTTTGCTTGGAGTTATGAAGACATGCCAAGTTTAGATTCCAAAGTTGCTACTCACAAATTGAATATCTTGCCTAATGCAAAGCCAGTCAAACAATATCAAAGGCGATTCAAGCCAAAAATGATGGACGCTATTGATGATGAAGTAAAAAAGCTTATAGTTTGTGGCTTTATTCGAGAAGAACAACATCCAGATTGGGTAGTCAATGTTGTCCCAGTCTTGAAGAAAACTGGCAAAGTTTGAGTTTGCATCGACTTCCGGTATCTTAATGAAGCCTGTCCAAAAGATGAGTTTCCTCTCCCTATCACAGATGTCATGATCGACAATACTTGTGGGTTCGAGCGAATATCCTTCATGGATGGATTCTCTGGATACAATCAAATTCGGATGAATCCTGAAGATGAAAAACACACTTCTTTTTGTACTCCTTGTAGAGTCTACTGCTATACCGTGATGCCATTTGGTCTCAAGAACGTGGGTGCAACCTACCAACGAGCTATGAGTACCATCTTTCGAGATCATCTGTGCAAGACTGTCGAATGCTATGTCGACGATATTGCCGTCAAGAGTCGTCTAAAGGAAGATCACATCCAAGACTTAAGAATAATCTTCAATCTGATGTGCCAACATCAAGTCAAAATGAATTCCACCAAGTCATTCTTGGGTGTCTCTAGTGGCAAATTTTCGGCTTCGTCATTACCTCTAAAGGTATACACGTGGATCCCGAGAAGATCAAAGCCATTCAAGAGATGCGTCCTCCACGCAACCTAAAAGAGCTACGAGAATTCCAAGGTCGACTTGCGTACATCAGGAGGTTTATTTTGAATCTGTTTGGACGCTGCAGACCATTTATCCAGCTAATGAAGAAGGGTGTATCTTTTATTTGGACCGAAGAATGTCAACAAGCATTCGATGACATAAAGCGATATCTGATGAACCCACCAGTCTTGGTGCTACCGATCTCAGGCATACCATTCTTAATGTATGTCCGTGCTATGGATCATTCATTGGGTGCTCTGCTTGCCCAAAAGAACAAAGAAGGTTATGAACAGGCCATCTACTATCTTAGTCATACTATGATTGGTGTCGAGCACTGTTATAGTCCGGTTGAGAAGGACTGCTTAGCTCTTATGTTTGCTGTTCAAAAGACGAGGCATTACATCATTGGCCAAACTATTCATGTCATATCCCGAGTTAATCCTCTTCGGATATTAATGAAGAAGCCCAGCACACTCAATTCTCGACTGGCTACATGGGCCATTCTGCTAGCCCAATATGACATGGTATATGTTCCTCAAAAATCTGTCAAAGGTCAAGCACTGGCTGACTTTTTAGCAGCTCATCCTGTTCCGGAGACATCTAAGCTTTATGATGAAATTCTAGACGAGACACTGGAATCAAATATGGTCTCCGAAGAATTTCCTACCTGGCGTCTGTTCTTCGACGGTGCATCCAGGATCGGACCAAATGGTGCCATTGTCGCAGGAGTTGGGGTTGTTCTTGTTTCTCCAGACGGGTCAACTATTCAAAGAGCCTACTCCCTAGATGAACCTTGCTCCAACAACGTGGCAGAATATAATGCTCTACTCATTGGCCTTCAATTAGCTAAGCAACCGGACGTCGAATATCTTGAAGTCTACGACGACTCCAAGCTGGTTGTTAACCAGGTCAGAGGAACCTATGAAGTTCGTCATCAAGATCTAGTGCCTTATTATGAAGCGGCAATCAACATGGCTACATCATTCAAAGCCTTCTTCATCGAATATGTCTGTCGAGCTTACAATACTGAGGCAGATGCTTTGGCCAATCTTACAGCAGTCTTAGCCATCCCTATCAAAAGACAGCAAGTGGTGGTTGTCTCTAATCGGGAATTGTTCTGCATCGAAAACAATCGTAATATTGAGTTCAGTAATCTTGCTGAAGCCAATGTTATCAGTGAAGATTGGAGAACTCCCTTCATCGACTTCGTAGTCCATGATATACTTCTTGAAGATTCCAAGGAGGCTATGAGTATTCGTCGACGGTCTCTTCGATTCTATTATAATCAGACCACTAAGACTCTCTATCGACGGACTTATGACGGTCTTCTTTTATGCTGTCTTACTGGTGATGAAGCAAAGCAAGTATTGCATGAAGCTCACGATGGTGTTTGCAGAGCACATCAACCCGATCCTAAACTACAAGATCGTATCCGATGCATGGGTTACTACTGGCCCTCTATGGTATCTGATGCCATCGGATATGCAAGGAAATGTCGAGCTTGTCAAATTCATGCAGATTTTATCTACCAACCGTCGGAATTCCTTCATTCGACTGCTGCTTCCTGGCCTTTCGAAGCTTGGGGCATGGATATTATAGGTCCTATCAACCCTCCTTCTTCTAGAGGACATCGGTTCATACTAGCAATAACCGACTACTTCTCCAAATGGGCTGAAGCTATACCTCTGGCTGAAGTCAAGACCAGTAGCATCATCAACTTTGTCAAACACTATGTTATCTACATATTTGGTGTACCTCGACGGATCATTCATGACAACGGACCTCAGTTCATCATTCAAAAGTTCACCAGGTTTTGTGACGATCATCGGATTGACAATGTCGCTTCGACAGCTTATAATCCTGCTGCTAATGGTTTAGCTGAAGCCTTCAACAAGACTATCATCAAGCTCCTTAAGAAGTTTGTGTCCACTAACAAACGGAACTAGAGTGAAAAGCTTAGAGAATGTCTATGGGCCAATCGTACTACGGTCCGTAACCCCACAGGCTGTACACCCTTCTCTCTGATGTACGGTTGCGAAGCAGTTCTACCTTTGGAACATCATATCCCATCCCTGTGGATTGCCATCGCCAATGAGCTTGCTATAGAGAACAACGATCTCCTTCGACTTCAAGAATTAGAAGCGCTCGACGAGAAAAAGTTATTGGCTCAACAACATATTGAGTCATATCAAGCCCGAATCTCAAAAGCTTTCAATCGCAAAGTTAAAGTCAGAGCTTTTCAGAAAGGAGAACTAGTTCTAACCGTCAGACGTCCCATGACTATGACTCATATGAGCAAAGGCAAATTCGACGCAAAGTGGGAAGGTCCATATATCGTGAGCAAAGTCTTCTCAAATGGAGCCTATCAACTCTCAGAGATGGACGGTCGAGTTGCAATGATGCCTATCAATGGCAAGTCCTCAAAAAATACTATGTATAAATGTAACAGGGATTTCATGTAAATGTGATCAGACAGTTCATAAATAAAGTTTGATTTTATTTCATCATAAATGAAGTTACATAATATCATGGACGAGGATCGCTATCGTCCTTCTTATAGACAGGACGAGGACCACTGCCATCCTTCTCAAAAATATAATCGGCAAAAGAGCCGAGAACATCCTTGCTCGAACCCACCAGGAACTTGCAAGCAGCCATCCTCAGGGTCTCTTCTTCCTCCGTCGTCCCTGGTTCAAGTAGGAAGTCCAAGATGTCCCTTGGCGGCTTGGGTGCAGACGAACCTTCGCCCGCCTCCGTCTGCATTGGCTGGATCGGCTCGATTGGACGTTCCTCAGTGCCCGCTTCAACCTTCGGGGCGATCTCAGCCTTCTTGGATGCATCTCCAGACGACATCTTTGTGTTGAAAAATAAAAGTGATCATTCCATCTAATCTTCTGTTCTATTTATAGACAGAGATTCGTGAAACAACGAAGTGACACATTCATCTGACGGTTCGCCCATTCACTACATTCATCCGACGGTTCCTCCGTTCATTACATTCATCCGACGGTTCGCCCGTTCACTACATGCATCCGATGGTTCGCCCGTTCACTACATTCACCCGACGGTTCACCCGTTCATTACATTCATCCGACGGTTCGCCCGTTCACTACATTCATCTGACGGTTCGCCCGTTCACTACATTCATCCGACGGTTCACCCGTTCATTATATTCATCCGACGGTTCGTCCGTTCATTACATTCATCTGACGGTTCGCCCGTTCATTACATCTATTCGACAGTTTATCCGTTCATTCCATCTATTCGACGGTTTATCCGTTCATTCCATATATTCGAGACGGTTCACCCGTTCATTCCATCCATTTCATTCATATCAGCAACTTGTCATGTATTTGTTACCTTTGATTAAGTTGTCTACTGAAATAATGATATTCAACAAATTATATTCTGCCATGTCCACATTACCTCTGAGCAGATATAATGAATATAATTATTTTCTAAATCAAGAAATATATCATGTCCCGGACCTCTGAATATATTTTCTATCGCTATTATTTATATTCGAATGAGATATGCAATAAATAATAGAGCCACAAAGAAAATGTCTTTTTATTGATCAAAATTAAAAGGCATTACAAAGAGACATGTTACAAAATAGAAGATACAAAAAGTCTTCCTATTCAGCTGGTGGGGTCATCAAACTAGCTATCTGTTGCTTTAAAGTTTGAAGTCGCTCCTCACGAGAATCCATCACCCGCCTTCTAGCTTCCTCCATCCCAGATTTATCATCAAAAGACGGCAAGGTTACTAGTCGGCGGGAGATTTCAGCTTGATGAGTCCTGACATACTCATTTCTTTCGTGGGTCAGGATGTCCAGTTGCTGGACTGCAGCTTGATGTTGAGTGGTCTCTT
Organism: Iris pallida; assembly: GCA_029216955.1. NCBI lineage: Eukaryota > Viridiplantae > Streptophyta > Magnoliopsida > Asparagales > Iridaceae > Iris > Iris pallida. The sequence continues at coordinate 21,667,579 of JANAVB010016599.1, forward strand.
CTTCCAGAGCAAGTTGAACAATTCTCAACTCTTCTTGAAGTCGATCGAACTCTGCTTTCAGCTCAGCAACTTTCTTTTCCTTCTCCCCAGCAGCAGATGCTATTATTTCCATCTGGGAGTTATACTCTGAAGACTTGGCAGCGAAAGTGTCCAAGAAAACTTGGAAATCAGCTTTCGTAACTGCAGCCTCTCGAGACATCCTCTCAAACTCAGAATGTACCAAGGGTTCCATCGCCCCTCGGTTAAGATCTTTGTAGATCTTAACTGATTCTTCCAGCTCATCCAGGATGTGTTCAAGATAAACGGCTTGAGCTTCATCACCTTGATTTCGGATGGCACTGATCAGATAAGAGGTTGGACCTCTAACAGTGATGAAACCAACATCTTCTTTCTCTATTACCCTGTCTACTAAGGGTCCCAATAAATTGAAAAAAAGGTTGGTGAAGGAGCCAATTATAAATCTGTTAGTAGCTATTGTACCGGGTGTAGCAGCTACTCCCATGGACGTCGAAGCAGCAGGTGCCTGTACAGGTGGATGTTCAGCTTCTTGAACATGAGTTGAGGTCTCTTTGGACAAGGAAGCCATGGTAGAGCTGGTTGCTCCTCCCAGATGTTCCTCTGTGAAATCAAATAATCCCATCAGTTTGCTGTCATTAGCAACTATCAAAAAGGATCAAAAGTAAGGGCAATCTTACCATTGCTGGGTCCAGTGACAAGTTTGTCATCTGCCGATATGGATTGTAGCCTCACAGAAGTAGCTTTAGACATTACCGCCTGGCTACTACCTGCTTCAGAGCCGCCTGATAAATGACGGCTACTGCTGGCTATCGCCTTTATTTGCACTATATCAGTGTATATTGGAGGAATCGGAGAAAGTTGAATTTCTGCATAGATAAAAAATTAAGATATCAGCCATTTAATCCATAAAAGAAGGGTATTAATATCAGTCAATACCAATACCTCCTTGATGGGTGACAGTAGCTCCTTCTGGTGCTACTTCTTTAACCACATTCTTCTCTGGGGATACATGTACATCAATATCCTCTTCTGGATTCAGAGTGTCATCAACAGCCTCTGCTGATGTATCTTCATCACTTGCACTTTCTTCTCATGCTTCTTCACTATCAGTTGCGGCAACTGGATCTACATCATCGTGGAGACCGAAATCACAGTCATTCAGTGCCTCAATCATTAACTTATCTTCTTCGGCACGTAGTGATCGAGGAGAAGCTGGAAGATGGGCGGTTTCTGTTGCAAGTATTGGAGATTACAGTGCTTTGGAAGATGTTTCTGGCTCATTTGGCTTCGCAGCCTCATCTGCTGTCTCCACGATTTCCTTCCTGGTCTCTACAGCCTCGTCCCTTTTCTCTGGACTAAAAGCTTCTTGTCTAGGTTCAAGGGCAGGTGTAGGAGACGACATCATGACTCCGGCGACAGCACTGGTCACGACCGATGACAGGATAGGCCTTGGAGGAGTGGCCACTTTCCTTCTGAAAACTATTTTCTTTCTACGTAGAGGTCTCTCCGGACTCTCTACATCTACAACATCTACTTGTCTTTGAAGAGAGGTCGAAGTTGTCGCCTCTTCTCTCTGAGTCGACTCAGCCTGCTGCCAAGATTGCGACCGGGTAGTAACCCTTTCTGAGGATTCTAAGACAAGCTTCCTCTTAGAAACTGGAGAAGAAGGTTCTTCCATCTTCCTCTTCTTTCTCTCCTTGATTGGAGATCTGACAACCTTCAAGGAGACATGCAGTGGCTCGTTGACTTCTTTCGGGAAGTTGGCTTCCCTCGAGGCTTCCAACGGTGCATCAACTGGCTCATCCTCTTCATCATTAGCAGGAGCCAACACAATAGATGCTCCCTTCTTTAATCGCGTTGCTGTCGCAAAGCTATCTGCTAAGTTGAAATTCTCAGCAAAGGTATTCGCTGATGTGTAGAAGAGCAAATACGTATATAGCATGCGAGGACCATGATCGCTCTTTAGCGGCATCGAGAACGTCGTCCTCGTGTCCCGAGCATTATAGTAAGCCCAAGACCGGGCTCCATCGATCAGATAACCTTTTCCCTGTAGGTACGTTATAGCGTTGCCTACATAAAACTGGTCATAGTCGAATTGGCGCGCAAAGCGGCTGGGGAGATAAGGCTCCAGATAGCACTCATCTTCAAACCAATACACCAAGTGAGATGGCCGGATCATCTTCAACCAGTCGAAAGTTGTGTGGCCTAGAGGTTGTGCCCTCCCAGAGTCGATAAGGTTGGTGGACATATGCTCGTAGCCAGTTGGAGGGGGAACACAATAGAAGTTCCATCCCTTTCCAAGATTCAGAGCACGTCTGCAATCTCTTAAAGTGGTATATATCCACTTGCTTTTGGAGAATCTCCTCAAGAAGCTGCCGCTCACCGCACCCATATCGGGGTTCATCAGTGAAGGATAGTGCAGAAGCAGCCATCCGAATAGATATATGTATGGTAGCTCCAGCCGAGAAAAGCTTCCTTTCTTGCCCTTTCCTCGAAGCATTTGATCGACAAAGAGGCGAAGGCCAGCATTCACTCTGCAAGTCATCGCTGACAATAGATCCATCCGGTAGCCAAAGACTAAGCGGACAGCAGCAAACAGCACGCCACGATGAAAGCGATCGACGGCGCTGGCTCCAGGGACGACGTATCGTCGAAGCCAATAAGTGAGAAAACCCGCCAGCTGGGCTTCCTTCGATATGGGCCTGTAGCCCATTCTCATGTAACTTTCAATAATATCTCCTTCCTTGAAAGGAGGATATGCAAGATCATCCTCAACCAGGATATCCATGTCACTGTGCTCCTCCATCAACTTTATCACTTCGCTATCGCTAAGTGGTCTGAAGAAGGTGGGTTTGCAGTTGTCATGCTCCTTGGTCTTCTTTCTATGATATGGTTGAGGAAGAGATATGGCAACCATTTCGTCGAGTAACAGGTGCCAGATGTACCACTTTTATAGTACAAGGAACAGATCTTGTAGTGGCATAGCAGCTCTTCAAAGACAGCCACCATGTCAGCATTCTCTTGGCGTAATTTGTCCAACTCATAATTGGTAGGGACAAATTCTTCATACGGGATGTCCCCCATTGGCAGGCAGGAGATGTACTTTATCTCATGTAAAGCCAATCCGATCTCGCCGCATGGTGTCATAAAAGTCCCTGTTCTGTAGTTGTATCTCTCCGCCAATACAAGGAATAGATGTGGATTAGGCAGAAAACCATAAATGGTAGCATACACCGCTTGGTACAGCTCAATCTCCTTGAGCCTGTCTCCAAATTGAGCCAATATCGAATTGGCTATACAGCTCCACCTCTTGTTATCCGGATTTACAAGACCTGTTAGCCGGAGATCCTGATCTGGATATCTTCCCTCAACCTTCGCAAACTTATTTGCGAATATCGACATTCTGACTGGTAGCAGCAGGGAAGAGTTTTTCGGTAGGATGCAACCGGGTTTCAGCCCTCTGAGCAGGGTGTTGTGACGCTCAGAGGAGCTGTAGAACATGTCTTTGATGTTTATCCCCTTCTTTACACAAATATTCTCCGTTCGGGCTTGCTGAAGTGGAGTTATATCCCATTCCATCCTCCTGGGATAACTCGCAAAAGCATAACGAGACAGGGGAAGGCATCTGGAAATCTCCGGTAGAAGTATTATCTTCTCACCCCTTTGAAAACGTCTCTGTTCCATACGAGGTCTAGGCTGAGAGCTCTTGTCAAGAGCCTCACCGAATAGAAACAGAGGCTTCTTATGGATGATGGCGTCAACAGTTTGGAGTGGCTGCCCGTTCATTAGACTCAGCAGAGTTTCATTGTCTTGAGCCATCAGGATGGCTTGCCGAGATGACGGCAGGGCATATTGAGGATATGTCACATGGGAAAGATCCTCCTTGAATTCAGGCTCAGACAAAGTCCCTACAAAGATCTCATAATTGGGATCTTCCCTGAGGTTAACTGCATCAAATAAAGAGATAAAGATCAGTACATGCAAAATCACAAAGTTTCTCTAAAAAGAGTTCATCAAATTGCGCTATGTGCAAGGCATCAGATTGTGCCAATGCATCCCACATGCGCAAAGTATCCAATTGCGCCAACACATCCACTTGCGCAAGATATCAGGTTGCGCTAACCCACTTGCGCAAGGCATTAGTTTGCGCTGGCTCAACCTACTTGCGCAAATCGATGGATTGCGTCGAACATCTGCCAGCGCTTTCCAACCGATTGCACAAGAGTATAGTTTTCATAAAAATGAAAACTATTGTGTGTGCAACCAAAACCCTAAACAGGGCAGCGCAATACCATCAATCTCTAAAAAGAGAGAGGTATGAAGGTTCGAAAATGTCAAGAACCCTAAAAAGGGTTTCGATCGAGTTTGTCATCTACCTTGCAGTGCTGGGTGGCCAATTTCATGACGAGAGATTCGGGGCACAACCCGAGTCGAAGTCTCGGCGGGGGCCTTGCCCTTCTCGGTAGTAGTTCGCTTGGGTGCCATTGCAATCGACGGCGGGAAGAAGAAGAAGGAAGTCGGAGTAAGAGGGAAACTTTTATCTCTTCAGAAAATCGAAAGCAAGTAAAGCTTGACAGAATGAGAATGGAAACTATTTATAGTTTTCAGAAGTGCAACAGTCACCTCAGATTGCGCCACAAAGTCGGAGCTGATTCCTCCAAACGTGCAGTCAAAGCGCCACTTGCGCAACTTGATTTTAAATTCGAAATTCAAAGTATTTCGAAACTTTGAATATTTTCAAATTTCGAAAACTTTGAAGGGGGTCTTGTAGGTCCTAAAAATTAAGTTGCACCCATCAAAAAAGTAATGAAAATCAAATTGCGCACTCTTCAAATGAATTGCACAGGAGACAGACCGCGCAACAAATCAACTGCGCGAGGCCGAACCGCGCTAACATCCAAGCGCACTAGCTGACGTGGCAATGTCATCATTACCTGACACAAAATCAGATTTTATGACAATTGACAGCCCGAAAAGCGAGGAGTCTGTTCGTTTCTCGAGCCGCGCCGTATTCTAGGAAAGCTGTTAGCACGGTCCAGCTGTCAACTCCCAGCGCAAACTGCCAGCCCAACTGAAGCGCAGTCTGTCAGATCCTCTTCAGCACAGTTTGATCCCAGCGCAGGCTGAAGCTAGCACAGTTCAAGTGGCACAATCCATCAAGATAACTGACATTTCATACATGGCCTATATGCCATCAATTGTTCACCACGTGGCAACCGTCTATACACGACCATGCGCATTTCTATCAAACAATGCCACGCGTCTAATACAGTTGAGCCACGATCAAGTAACTGCCAGCGCAGTTCGCTGTCTGTGCAGTCCAATGCCTGCGCAATCCAGCATGCACAATCTTGAAATAACTACTAATTGGTTATTTTCCAGAACTCTATAAATAGAGTTTCAAGTCCTTCATTATCAAGATCAGATCATTCACGATCATCAGAGAGATCAGGAGTTCTTGCCCAAGTGCTGCTGCTTTCTTCAGAGGCTACCATCTTCAAAGTTCACATCGTCCAAAGGATAAAGCGATCGTCTTCAGATCGGATTCCTATAGTTATACTTTCCCAGAATTCAATTATAATCTTCTTACAAAGTTTGTGAAATAAAAAGAACTTTTGTTTTTGTAAACAATACGCACCTTTCGATGCTTTCGGTTCTCGACCACGTCGTCCGGTTTGGTGGGACGCACGTCATATCGGAAGGTTTTTCCAATTTCTAATATTTTAAAAATAGTTTTTTTCTAATCTTTGCAATCCTGTAACTTGCTGTCCAGTGGATGAAAAGTAATTCTATAAAAGGAATTTTGAACTTGTATATGTTGTCTACAACTGCCTTCAAATAGATTTCTAAATTTCTTTACTAATCTGCAGAAATCTGCCTTCCAAGTCAGTGTTTTGAAAATGAATTTTTAGTATCATCTCCACAGTTTTTTTCGAGATTTCAACTCGATTTCTCTCGAGTTTTGGGTCACCTAAATTTAAATTAATTAACATGGATTAAAGAGGGTTATATCGTGATCATACCAGAGTTTGTAGTTCGGATTTTGATCGAAAAACGTGGGAGAAATCCGGCCATGAAGTCGCCTTCCCGACTGTGGTAGCCTACTACTACTGCTGCAGCTGTTGTTCTGGTTTTCTCGTGCGCGCGCGTGTTCCTGGCTGACTCCGGCCACATGCGACGGCGCTGCGATGGTCGCGGTGTGCGCGCAGAGGTAGGGGTGTCGACGTATGGGGGTTTGCTAGGGTTTTGAAGAGGTTTTACTTTTTATCGATATATAGATGATCGGTCGATCGAAAAATGGGTTGGGGGTTATGCTCCTGGAGTTTGGCCGAGCTAGGCTTGGGCCTAGCTGGGCTCGGTCTGGGCTTGGGAAGCCTGGGAGGGTTTTCCTATATATTGTTCAACACTATATTTCCAAGGAAAAGACAAAGAAAGAAAAAAAAAGTATTTATATATAATTATGTATATACGTACATATCTGTATATGAATAATACTCATTAAAATGGAAAAAACCTCACAACCTACTGTAGGGCTGTTTATAGAAATATGAATATATATATAGTAATATTTATTTTATATTTAATCCAAAATACCAAACGATATTATTATAAATATATTAACAATATTAATAATTACAACAATTATAACAAACAAGGTAAACCAATAATAGGTATACATACAAATATGGGTTTAGCCTAAATATTCCAAAAATACACAAGGGTAGCTAAGAAAATCATTTAGCATACTTATAAATATCTTTTGAATATCAAAAAATTATTTTATATATATATATATATATATATATATATATATATATATATATATATATATATATATATATATATATATATATATATATATATTAAAAAAAAAAATATATATATATATATATATATATATAATAATAATTACTTACAATATATATGTAGTTGAGCATTTAAGGTAAAATACGTACACACAAAATATATCGACACGAACATCTTTGGTCACACTACATGCCTACACGGGCTTGAGCTTGGTTCGGGTCCAGTCCGGTTGGTTTGGCGCAACCGGGTCTCCAAAAAGGTCATAATACTAATAAATAACTAATAAATTATTTATAGGGATTAACTCGCAACTTGGCCTGATTTTCTTAGTTAGAACACACATATGACTCGGCATTCCCCTACCATGGCTAAACATTAGTCAAAGCACGCCACAGCACTATCCATGCCATGATTCTCAGTCGTCTTGTACTTCAAAACTCAACCATGGCTAAACTCATCTACCGTAATAATTAACTAATTAATTATTTATAAAATTCTAAAAAAAGCACCATTTAAATCAAATAAATAAATAAATAATATTTCAAAAAAATTTGGAAAAAGGAGTTACAATTGTAATCTTCAACATTTAATACACAGATCTTCCTCCTAGGCCATGCTATGATCACTGACCAACTACAAGGGTAACCGGGCAGGAATATAAAATAATAAGAACATATATAGCATCTTTGTGCACAGGAATATAAAATAACATTGTTGTGCACAAGTGAACATGAGCACCTCAGTGTAATTACAAGGTCAGTACCCCAAAGGGTAAGCTAGTAATCATAATAGCACAGATATAGTGTAGCCAAGTCAGCTGGAACATAGGCAATCATGAAGTAAACAGTCTAAGGTTCAATCATTAAGTTTGCTGGTCATCATGGGTATCAAGTCTGAGATAGGATTACTAACACCATATATGATACCCAACAAAATACAACTCTAGAACCTGCTTGTTCATATGGAATCTATCAGGAAATAATATGATTTAATCAATCATCAATCAACTAACACTCAGGACATGATAATAGGTATTACATATACCAGGCTAAGCAGCTATCAAGTACAAGGGCTAGGACATAGAAAGTTACTAAGGCAAAGTATGGAACTAAACACTCATACCGCAATTCGGTACCATGAACTAGAAGCTATCTTGAAGAAGGGTAGGCTACCGGTGTACTTGTAGCGCTATACAACCGGCATGCCAGAAAATAAGCATCTCGAGACAGGACCTTACTGGGAATCAAAACTATCACAACGGTATACCGACAGTATACCAGTATCAGGAGTGATATACCGCATGCACAAAATTGTGTAGACACAGCTCAAAATAGCTTTTTATAGCCAAAAATATACCTCGATATCCACCATTGTTATTCTAACAAGTAATGCGACTATAGGGGCAGATCTCCTACAGCATATAAGATTAGGTTTGAGGATAAAAACCTAAGTATCACAACCAATATCCAAATTACATACTAGTATCCTAGGTTTCTAACCTAGAACTAAATCTTAGGATAACCCACAAGAAATTCCCAAGCATTGATACGAAACCATGATAAATAAAAAATATAAATACACATGTTTTGGAAAAAAAAAAAATCTAAGCACATAAAATATAGGAGAATCAAATGCAAGAAAAATCCTAGGCCTCGTTTGGTTCACGGAATGGAAGGGAAAGGAAATCAATTCCTTGGCATTTCCTTTCCTTTGGAAAATTATAACTTCCATTGATTTTCCTTTTCGATGTTTGGAAATGCCAAGGAATTTGGAAAGTAAAGTGAATACTTGAATGTGGGAAAGTGATTCCTTGCTTGGATGGATGAAATCACTTTCCCCCATAATTTTCCTTCCATCAGGAATCACTTTCCTTTCCTCCTCAATTTCTTTGGCATCTAAACATAGGAAAGTCACTTTCCTTTCCGAACCCAATGATTTCGCGAACCAAATGAGGCCTTAGTTTTCATTCATAATAGTAAGATGTACTTGCCTAGGTCCAAGTTCCAAGCCTATTTTTCTACCCCTCCTAGGGGTATATAGAAATCACACAATTGCCCTCAAAGTCAAGCTCCTAGGTCAGTCCAAAGAGAAGAAGAGATAAGAAAATGAAGAAGAGTGGAAAAAAGATAGGGATTTTAATGAAAAGGGAGTAAGGGAGGCCCATTGGATGGGTGACACGTCATCAATCCCCCCTCCCTCCACACCCAATCATAGCCTTTGGGGAGAAAAATAAATGACTAATGGGTAATGATATCAGTCAGCTTTGCTGACTGTGGTCACAGCAGCCCAACGGTATACTGGCTACTTGGGAAAATTCTCAGTTTGGGCATTTCAGTGGTACAACAATCTATGCAAGGGTCTTGGTACGTATCTATGACAATGCCAATGGGTTATCTAGGGATCTAGGATAGTCTCACAGATAATTATCTTGTTAAAAGTGATTCAAATCTAATTATATAAGTTAGTTAATCGAATTTTAGACATATCGATTACCTTATGGATGATTTGCCCACATGGCTCTCGGAACTCTCACGAAAAATTAAACAACAAGATACATGTGTCCACTATTGGTACGAGTACTAGCAATACAAGTGCAGGATACTCTATCGATACCGGATACAAGAAAATACTAAATACAGGATAAGTAAATAAATATCCATATAAATACAGATATTGGGAATGGAGAGTGGCATGCACATTTGGTTATCTGTACAAGTTATTTCCTAGTCTATTTATCAGGACTGTTAGTTCTCAATTTCAATAACGTTTGCGGACTGGCTAAAAGTCAACGTACTTTTTTTCACCAAATTCAAATAAAAGTTCACTTCTGTTTCTGGTAGTACATTAGGATGTTTGGGTTCACTACCAAAATAAATGATACTTGCGATGAATTTAGGGACGTCTAAAATATGTGTCACTAATTTCGACGCATTTAGCGACGCCGATGTTTATCGTCGCAACTAGTGACACAAGATGGTCCTAGCGACATAAGTTAAAAAGAGTGACTATGATGACAATTTGTGAAACTGACTAAAGTCATTGATTTAGCGACTTATATTACACGTCGCTAATTAAGGAACCATATTGTCTCATCGTTTAGTGCCATTAGTCCATATACCTATTTTCAATCACGCCTAAAATCCCTCCCCTTCATGTTCGACGTATACCAACCCCACCCCACCCCCCGGTGCTCCCTCCTCCAACGATCCACCCTCTCCCTACAATGTGTGCTCCCCCCTCCGGCCCATCCCTCTCTACCTCCTCCTTCGACTCCTGGGAATTGCAAAACCATAAATTGCACAAATCCCTTGTCTCCTCTCTTTGCAAATTCTCGTTTGATCTTAGGAATCAATTCTTTATGTGTTGAGCCGTATTTTGTTCATCCTCAAATAAAAAATAGTTGTTTTATTTAAGCATTATAAATGTAAGGTTTATACATTGTCAAACTTAATTTGTAAACATTAATGAATGCTCGACCTCACATGCTTCTTATATTATATTCTCGTCAGACTTGTAAACCTTAAACGTGTTTCTTATATTAGATTGTCGTCAAACTTGTAAACCTTAAACGTTCAATCAGATGAGAGACAAGACCGACAATATCCCTATAGAATAATGCTTTACTTAAGCATAAGATACCATATAGATCCAGCCTCCAGGGGGTGTAGAACGTTCGATCAGATGAGAGAGACAACCCCGACAGTATCCATATATAAGACTTTACTAATTAAGCGTAAGAAGCCATATAGATCCACAGGATATCTTTTTCATACATGACTCGTATGAAAAATGTAACTATATGACATTAATTATTAATCCAACTCACTAAAATGCAGACCGATCTCACTTCGCAGCCATGGTTATATTGAAGATTTCGGATCATTCTTAAATATGATGACAGTGCTCCAAAATTAAATAAGCATACTGTTTCTAGTGATTATTATTAGCTAGGGAATTGCTTCTTACAGCTATGATAACATAGTTTTTTTAGATAGGTGATGTTTCCCAACATTGTAAACAAAGTTTATGAACTACTTACACAAATAACACTAAGTTTCTCATCTAACAAACCAAACCATTCAAGTTAGAGTATGACTTTTACAAATAACTCTCAAAGTGCTTGTTCCAAAACAAAAATGTGATTCTATAATAACATTAGTTTTTCACCCTAATAACCAACCCAGTGAACTTGTATGGAGGAGATATTCTAGATTTTGTAATATTTAGTATTTAGAGGGGAAAAAAATCCAAAGAAACAATAGAGAGAGCAAGAAATTACTGTTCATCAAGTAGCAATTCTTTCCGAGGACAAATGCCAACATAGTGTAAATTTGCAGGTATTATGAATCATGACAGGCTTTCAGTGTCTTACCAATTTGTTCGAACCAAATGCACCGGCAACAAAGAGTACGAGATTTTGGAAGAGATACCAAACATGGCTGCGGTCCAACGGAGGGAAGGATGGCAATCACAGCCGCAACGCAAGAGTATGAAAAGAATGTCAACATGACATTGTAAGCAAAATCGAAGGTGAAATGAATTTGTAGTACCTGTCCATTCTTCCAAATTGTAACATCAACAATACAAAGCCACAGTGTTAAAACTTGTAGTCCAGTGGACAACATATGTTAGATTCTGGGAGCTCCTTTGTTGAGGCTTTCAGTTCTGCAATTTGCCCATACTAGGGGAAAACTTGTTCACAAGCCCAAGGAAATATCACTGTGTTGGCCTTCCTATGCATTGCTTTACCTATTATAAAGCCTCATCAACTATCCCCATTCTACTAAACATGACGACGACTTCTGGCCCAATTTTGAGTACATCTGTAGGATTTATCGCAACATTCGTAAAATACCAAAGCCACAATCATCGAACTCCAACAGGTTACATGTGTTGCATCCATTTCATCAAACACCTGCCATGCTAGGTTCGACTTGCCACACTTAGGGTACATGCCCAAATCCGCATTACCCATGGATCCATCAAGTGTAAGTTATCCACACCGGAGCAGCCTCTGCACAAGCTCCAGAATCGTATCCGTTGCCCTAAACTTATTTTTGGCATCATATCAAATGAGTCCATTTTTGTTCGCCCACCAAAGATGTTCATCACTTCACTCAAAGGTTGACACGAATCAAATTAGTGGTCGAACTAGTGGATGTTCATCAAATCACTCCCACAGTGGTTTATGTTGGGGAAAAATAACACGTGTCGAACCTTTGAGTGAAATAGTAAACATCAACATTAGTTTTGGTGGGTTAACAAAAATGAACTCCATATTAATAACTCTATAGACCTAATATGTTCCACGAGTTTCAGTCCTTTTCAGGCATCCTGAACACCTCCCTTGCAGTACATTTCTCCGTTTCACTTTGCGTGGAATCACTTTTGCAGGAATTCACGTACAATTTGATCAGGGAGTCGAGCACATACAGATAATTGCTGAGACCAGGATGGAAGTTGCAGCAGTGGATAACAGAGCTCTTGGAGATTAGGATTGTAGAGTTTATTTGGAGGAAGAGCTTTTCAAGTTCTCTACAAATTATGACCACTGATCATAATTATAAACACTATCATAACTAGCTCTTCATCTGAGTAGTCAGTTCTACAGGTCAATTTTTTTTGTTTTTCATTACAGCCAACAGGAATGCAGGATTGTAGTATACCAAAAGTACTTTGTAGTACTGATATGGAGAACATAACTAACATATTCACATTCCACAAATGAAAAGATAAAGAAAAGAAAAAAAAAATTCAAGATGACACAATTGGCACATTTGAGAAAATCCACTATAATTATTGCATATGCTACAATTACAACATAAAATTGCAGATGTAGTTCAATAAAGAAGCATATTGCAGATCCAACTAGTAAGGATCATTACATGACATGGTGGCTAGGTTTGGTAGCATTGAACCAACAGGAAAGAAAGCAGAGCAAGAGAAAGGGGGTAGCTTTTGCCTCTCCTTTTCACCACCCTTCCAACTGCCAGAGATCTTTGCTGACTTGGAAGAAAAGAAATTCTCTTTTAGTATTCTTTTTCACCTACAGTCTCTTTCATCAACCAAACAAGAGAGCAGCTTCATCTTTCATTTCCCTTCTCCTTGGAACAGAACAAGAAAATTACATTGGGTGAACTATGGGCAGGAAAGCTGGAAAAAGGAAATAGCAGATGAGACCAGGTTACAATTTCTCTTAATTTATACTTCATGTTTCTTTTATGATTATCCCTCTTTAGTCATTTCTAACGAACTTGATTTAGTGTATACACATCTATATCACCTCCCCGTCCTCGGGAGAAGGAACTTTTCCTAAAACCTGCACTATTCTCGACTCTTATTATTGCCTGTTTTCTTTGGTATGAAGAGCTGACGGATAAAAGAAAGCTTGTGTCGTTTGCTGCGTGAAGATGAAGGCGAAGTGTCAGGGCCCCTGCTGCTCGCCATAACAGTCGAAATCTCGGTTCTGGATACGGTTCCGGAGACCGTCAGGAGAGGGAGGAGGGAGCGTGAACAGGTAGGCATTGAGCATGCGTATAATCTGGCTGAAACTCGGCCGGGAATTCGGGTCCTCAACCCAGCAGGACTGTACAACAAACACAAGCTCTGGCGCTGTCCCTTCCGGAAGAGGAGGTCTTTCTTGCTGTGGGATTGCACCAAGAAAACAACAAATCAAGTCAGACATCAATATCCAACAGTAAAAACTAGCCACTATGATCAAATCAAAAGCAAGCATTCCTGTTCAGCAGAGGAAGGTATGAAGATCAAAAACAAAGTTGATACAGAGCTTTATATGTATTGGTATTGTTCATCGTGTTGGTAGTAGATGGGATAATATTTTATCAATATATATTATCAACAAGCTACTAAAATCACTTATGTTATCAAGGTAGCGTTACTAGGCACAAAAAAAGGATGAATGATAACTAAAATACTTTAAAATATGAATAATTCAAGACTACTTAGGACACTCTCTTCCTGGATACACATACAGATAAATAACCAAAAAAGTACTTTATAGTCTCTAAAAGTAGAAATTCTCCCCAATATGTTTTTACAATAGATGAAAATATCTTTCAGCCATCAGATAGGAAGCAAGTAGGAAGGCTTGCTTCGTTTCACAATCTAACAAATGAATGGTATCTTAGCTTTTCAATAGTAAACCCGCATTTGACAAATTGAGCATCCCTTATATTCAACATATTGCTAATAAAAGACGAACATGATCCTTGTACGACATCACAATCTCAAAAATGCACCAAGAAACTAACCAAAAGAAAAAACCCTTTAACAATCTGTGGGCTCCCCTCACAATTAAGAATACAATTGCTTCCTATGAAGTGCGAAAGTGGGTATGCTAATATCAGACACAACAGGTCAAGGCAACAATCGTACTCAAGAAGTGGCATAAATACTATGAATAACAAATACATATACTTTGATAAATAAACTGTGTGTCTGTGTCTGTGTTTGGGTGTGGGGGGGGGGGGGGGGGGGGGGGGGTGGGGTGTTGTGGCTTGTGAGTTAACTCTTCATTTCTTAATTCTTCTCTAACATGTCTCACGTCTAATAGTAGGTGGGGTTCTCTCCTATGCAAGGGCAGAAGAGAGACCACTGCCTAATCCTCAATGCATACACCCAAGTGGACGATTGGGATTTCATCCTCTTTCTTTAAATCAAAAATCAGGAGGTTTTTCTTTTTCCCAAAACTAATCACAACCTCCTGAACCAGAGCGGGTGGAAAGAGGGACCCATTTCTCTTATATTAGGATACGTGGCAACTTATTATATCAATTATTTATTGTTTCAATGTTATCTTTCATTAAACTTATGGTTTAAAAAATAGAAGAAAAACCATACTTCAATGAGTACAAATGGTTTCTGAAAAAGCAGCATATAGAATTTTATACATGTTGGAGATTTATAATAGAAATGATTGGGATGTGTATAGTACTAAAAGTAATCAAATATGTCAACACATTTAGAAGTTGTGACCCACAGCATGAATTATTCGTGTTTTGGTGTCTGAAATTACTCTGGCTCCTTAAATACAAGTGTCCCCAGAAAATTGCATCTATATAGGCATTCTGTATATGAATGTGCTCATATAGGGGTCCTACTATATGATGAAATCCATAACCAGATAGTAAAGACTATAACAGTCTGAGCCATCTAGCAACCTGGCCATCTATTTGTTGGCACAATTTGCAACAAACAAGCTGGAACAAACAAGATGTTGAATTATGAATGATGCAAATGTCCATCTGGTTTCAAACACCGAGGGGGGATATCAGGGTTGAAGCTGGTTATTTAATAATTGAAACAAACTATATTAAACATATGAATATGAAATTAACCTCAATTCATTTTGTAATGAAACATATTACCAGACTTCATGACTCTCGGAGCAGTTATTTATACATTAAATTTAGATCTATTGAAGTATTGTCCAACCCATGTTTCAAACTGTGACTGGCTAACATGTGTTTGAAATGGTTATGGCACTTTTGGCGTACGGTTTGTCACATTTCTTCTATTTAAGTATTCCTATACACAAACACTCATTATGAGGTCCTAGTTTCATGAAAACGCAAGCATAAATTAAGAGTCAAAACCACATAGTACAACAGTTTGTGAGGCAATCTTACAACTTGGTTGTCTATATCTTCGTACAATTTCTTACTACTTCGAAGTAGGTGGCAAACCATCATTGATTACATAGCATGTTCATTTAGTATCAAACGCAGAGGGCTGATCCCAAACTGGGAGGCAATAATTAAACTGAAAAAACAACTAATTAATTGTCAATTATCTTGATTACCTCTGCAATGGAACATGTTTTAAGTTTCACTAGATGAGTTGTTTTCGCACTTCCATATATGCTTTCATATTGTCCAAGGTATCTACCAAATTATGGTTGTCTTCTTCGCAAAGGATACGAGGGAGAAGTAAAATGAAACAATGTCTCATTAAGTGCTTCCATTGTGCATTATGCAGGTGTTTTCACAGCCTCACCAATTAAGTGGTTTTGTTTTGCAATAAGCAATGACAAGGTATGTTTCACATTAAGGGTCTTCTTGCCAAGAAGAAGAGTAAAAAAATGTTACATTGAGTGATTCTTTTGTGCATTATGCTCATTTACACATCCGTCACCGATCAGATTATACGTCCAATTATTGCAATTATTCAGCGCCTAGAAAATTTCTTTATTCCCCTCGAAATCACCAGTCAGTGACTTGGCTATCACTCTCTGCTTAATTCTAACGTCAAAAATTAGGATTGTTAGAGAAATGCACCATTTGATTGTCACACCAAGTTCCAATTATTTGCTTAACTAGCATTTTATAGGGAAAAAGGACCTTGCTACAATATTTAATCTCGATCTTCTTCAAAATCACATATATTACCAAAAGAGGAAATTAAGGTTAACGATGACTAACCTCAGTATTGGTCCTATACTCCCTCCTGTCTGTATATGATGCTACTCGACTCTGATCTATTGGTTTCTGGTTAGTTCTTGGATTTCTAGTGGCGCTCATGACTAACTCTGAGCTATTGTACTAATCCATTGAGAATATAATATGTGCAATCACCCACTTAACCTATAACTAACAAGAATATATGAATGAACTGGCCAAAAACACAACATAATTTTCATAAAATAATAGTCAGTCAATGCAAATATAAAAGCAATAATCCGGCACGGCAGCAATAAATTTCTTCGGACAAAATGAATGTAGAACAGCTTCTTCAAATGGTAGACAAGATAAGACGCACAAGAAAAAAGGTAATATAGGTGTAACCCAAGAAAGATCAAATTATTTAGTCTACAAAGCCAAGTATAATTGTTTATTTATCATCAAGACAACAGAATTCCCCAATCAGTAGCTAGTAAATGTTAGTACTTCATTTTGTACTCCAAAATAGCAACAGTAAGGAAGGTGTCATAGACTATGTGGTAGCTGATTTTCACCTTAAAAGCAGCAGCATACGCAGCCTGCAAATTGGACATGCCCTCAAATGGCATGCGGTTGGTCAACAACTCCCACAATACAATGCCAAAGCTGTAAACATCAACCTTATTTGTGTAATGTTTCTTCTCACCACGACGAAGTGTTACAGTGCTGTACAACTGCAAGGCAGCATTTCAATTTCTAATAAGTTATTGCAGTAAATTAACCAGCAGCAGCATAATAGTTGAGAAAAATGGATGTGAAAGGAATAACGGATAGGCAAAATAAATATTATTTGAAAGTTTTATACCGAGGAAAACATGCCAGACATGGTGCTCAATTTTCCACTTGAATGGTATCTGAGGTGCATGTGAAAACAATGGAAGAAAATACTACAAGGAGAAAAAGCCAATGATATACAGGAATGGTTGAGAATCTCCCCTTAGGAGGGGTAAGGATGGTGGTGGGAAGCTACCGAATATTTCTCAAAACATATAACAAGGACAACAAGTTATGTGATGCTGTAGGCTGCAGAAGCATTTACTCATATTACGGTAAGAAGATGTACAAAAATATAGACTGTAGGCTCTTAGAAATTAGAAAATTTTAACAATATTGTCAAGTAACTGCAGTTAACAAATGAACAGAAGAGTAACACCTGAGAAAAAAGACTTTCATTGATATGATATAACTGTGTTAGACACTTCTTGTTATAACCAAACTCGCTTTAAACTTATTCCTCCGGACCAGTCAAGTGGCTTCAGCTGGACAAGTGTTCACCCTGTACAGGATAGACTGTCCATCCAGCTGATAAACTCGGTGACTGGTTTTTAGCCTATGGACTTCATAATTTTTAATACCCTTGAAGCTGGTTCATGAGCTACATGCAGCCAAGCTTCTCACATAAACTCTTAACAAAAACCAAAGAACTCATCATCAATGTCTCCGAATACTCAATCAAACTAATAAAACTCCTAACTTGTTACAACAAGCTCAAAAAAGCCCAAATTACAACAAAAAAGAACTCTCCAAATACCAAACTACCAACAACCATGACCACCCAAACTGATATATGGACCGGGTTTGTAGACATACATGAGCTTCGTTTGCTACTCCACAAAAGCACCATAACTTGCGGATGAATACAAACATCAATAATAATAGTAGTAAAAAGAACATTGATGCCGATGATTCACATGAAATCTTTGCCTCCATTTGCTAGGAAAAATTTTGCTTCTCCAAATTAAAGTGATCAACTGAAACCAACTCTTCACAGGTAAATCTCCAGAAATAACCCCATTTGCAACCTTAACTGCCATGTTATTGCCCTTCGGAGAAACAACCAACTATAGAAATTTCAA
The DNA here is from genome assembly GCA_029216955.1 of Iris pallida. Classification (NCBI taxonomy): domain Eukaryota; kingdom Viridiplantae; phylum Streptophyta; class Magnoliopsida; order Asparagales; family Iridaceae; genus Iris; species Iris pallida. Next base: position 21,685,718 of record JANAVB010016599.1, read on the forward strand.
TTGAAGGAATGTAATAGACCAACATTCTTTATATTCAAAGATCAATGTAGGAAAAAGCATGAAAATCCATCCGAAAGATATGGTTGTAAATGCAAGGATTCACAACAATCAACTGATTGGCTCCTATGATCAAACTAACGACACAAATTTAATCAAATGATTTGCTAAGTCAATTAACAACAAACATGCTCATATCAGACTAACAGTTTACTTATTCAAAGATTCAAAATCAAAGGTAACCATGGCCATGACGTTTAACTTAACAACTACAACACAGCCTGCTAATCATATTACAAACACAATGAGCATCTAGTAATTCTATAAATTTTCTGCAATATTCGAATGGATACATAACTATGAGAACATTACTTATATTATGATACATAACTATGAGAGAGGATGAAAATATAAAGTATATACATACCTCAGGAGCCATCCAACGGTAGGTACCAGTCTCAGCAGTCATCATCTCAGTCACAGTTTCTTCTTTGCAAGACCAAAATCAATAAGCTTGATGTTCTTCTGATTTGCGGTAAGTAATAAATTATCTGCAAGCATGAATAAATCTTACTAAACAAGCATGTCTTGACAGAAGTGCACATCACAAGATAATAATCATCATCATCCAAGCCTTCTCCCACTAGAATGGGATTGGCTATGGTGCATAAGAAAAAAAAATTTGAATGGCTATCAACTTGACTCAAACCTTTGGGCTGGTGCCAAATTCCAGCCAAGGTAGCTATGTGCATGAGGGCTATGCCAATAAATCTAGGCAACTAGTTTGCAGATAGGTAGGAAACCAATGAGTACCCTCCAAGTTCCCTAGACTATAAAAAGTATAGACAAAGAGGACAGACGATACAATTTCTTTAGGAAATTGCATTCATCGCCATGACACTACGCCCAAGAGTGAAAAGGAAAAGGAATGACAATCCCAAGCACATCACATGACAATGTTTAATGGAAAAGAAAGAATGCCATCAGAAAAAAGGTCACCAATATACATATGAAGTTGTAACAAAATGTTAGCAAAAAATGATAAAAGAAATAGTTTCATACTTGTTTACAAATTGGGATAAAGCTTTGTCCTTGGGATTCATATATGCAGATCTTAGCAGTCAGAAGAATGAGCTGGGAGCGCGACTACCTAGAAGAGTTTAAAGTTGGAAGCATGATGGGAACGTGTGCTAATAATTTTTTTACTTTTTATTAATTAATGTTATTAAAATTTATAGACATCTTAATATTTGTTAGATTTTATAATGTCAGTTCAAAGTTATAAAGAGATCATTCACATGGTGATTTTATGATGTCAAGATAAATAATCATTGGTTTTCTTGTTACTTTGATGAACGTGTATTAAAAAAAAAAAATCTAACTTTCTTCCAAAAAATTTATCCTATCTTAAAATTATGTCATGTTATAGGAAGTGTTCCCGTCGCCGGAGAAATGCGCTCCCGTCATCGGTAAACGAACTCCCAAGTTGCTCCTAAGTAAAACCATCGAAACGCGATTCTTATTGAAATTCGTTGGCCTCTAAGAAGATTCTTGCTTCTGACCTACAGACAAATTGACTATAAAAAAAAATCGAGATGCTACGAGCAATTACTAACCTCCATATTTTAAGATAAAAATTATTAATTCATACGTCAAACCAATAGTGAAAGTTTTGAAGGTGTTGTGGGTAAAGAAGTTTGGCAAACTGCTCAGCTCTAGGGCAAATAAGCTAAAGAAAGCTCAAAAGACTTGGCCACCATCCTATTTAGGAACGATAATGGTCTCCAAGATAATAGATTTCACCTCTTCAGATGGCTACTTTGCTCCTAAAGAGAGACCTAGATTTCACCTCTCCCAATGGTTGCTTTAATCTTTTGTCGCATCTTTAAAACTTAAAGCTTTCACGGTCTGCAAGAAGACAAAACAAAGTGGAATATATATATCCTCGGTCACATCATAAATTTTTTGGAGGCTTCTCATTCTTTGTGGCACTTGAACTTCCTCCGGAAGGAGAGTTTTCTGCAATTGGAGATGAAGCTAAGTCATCTGGAGTTTAACCCTCTTGGTCTTCTTCGTCGAGCTATGGAAAGAAGTCATAAAGTTGCTTTCTTAAGCATCCCAATCCCATGTAGCATCTTCATCAAATTCGACATTTCGACTACAATCATCTTTCAGCTCCTCGGGTTTTAGAGTTTGTTGCATTTTGAAGAGGTGCGTGACCATTTAATTTTCTCACAAATGACTTCTAAAAACAAACTCATGAAAGTAATGACAAGATACGCAAATAGAACATGATCAAATTTAATTTCTAACACTTTGCACGTAATCAAAGTCTGCCAAATACACTACTAATTTGAGATTTCTAGTCGAGAAAAGCACTAGTAAGAAGTCCATGATCCACTCCCACATATCAATCGACAATTGTAGCGGATAGGAAAACAACATACAAATTTGACTTCTTCTCCTGTGTATGTTTGTACCCCAACCAAGTGAGGACACTTATCAAGAAAAGAAACCCTCAGCTGCAAGTAACAGCCTCCTAACCAAGATGATTGTTTGCTCCCTGCCACTTTACAAACAAGAGATTGTATTACCAAGTGTAAAGTGCCATCTGAACCAAGGGGTTTCTGAATCAGTAGGAAGTTTTGTTTACATAATAAACCACAAAGGAACATAATTATCCTGACTCATTCAACCTACCATAATAGAAAAGGATCTATTAACCAGCATCATAGTGAAAAGGCAACATTAGACACCACGAAGTACGAGAACATACTATAATCACCCACACTTGTGGTTGTGGATCTAACTTATTATCAAACCCATGCAAGCACTACTACAACTAGAAGAAATCACCCTGATACCAAATGTAAGGATAAATACTCAGAAATTTGGGGGCAGCAGCAGACATATCATAGCCATTCCTCATCACAATGTGCTTGCGATGAGGCACGACTCTGAATTGGGAGAGCCCAAAGGAAGGTTGCAAAATTATGTAACAGGCTGTCAACCTGACAAAAGATCACTCTGGTGCATGATTCAAGGATAACCTGTCAAGGCTGTGAGCATTTACATTATACCATTGCACATTCCCAACAATCTCCATTCGATAACACTCCCAATTGAACATCCATCTTGATCTCTTACTAACTTTATGATACTGGGAGAATTATTGAGAAAATCTAATTTTTCAGATTAAAAAAAATCAAAAATATACGTCAGAATGGTTCAATGTTCGTATCGAAGGTCACTTCAAGAAGTGAGTTGCCTGCATATAATTTGATTTATTTTGGATGTTATTGTGTTCATATACTGTGTTAAAATCTAATATGAGTCGAGTTATATAAGGGCAATTTTTTTATAAAGGGAATAGAATCTTATGTGTCTTCAATCTTCATATGTAAAGATAAGGCAATAGCTAGTTATACAGCATTCTACCACAAACATAGTTGCAGTTCTACTTAGGTAACTCTTGATGGGCATATGGTCAACGCCGTAATGATAAGAGATCATAAGACCATTGTCAAAATGGAGGGTTAATGTTGGCAAAACATGTTTTTGCATCTTCAAATGAAATTAGAGGGAAAAAATCTTAACATATAAACTACATCATAATCATTATGCATGTCTGATCATACCAGGTTTCAGGTCTCGGTGTATTATCCCATTAGCATGTAGACAATCCATGGCACGGGCAATATCGAGTGCAAAACTGATTGCTGTACGAAGATCAAGTTTTTTTGGTCGAATGCTGTTTAAATAATTTTTTAGGGACATCCCTGATAGCAGCTCTGTGGCAATCACCATGATAGGATCCTTGCAAGCACCAATGAACTGCAAGAATGAAGGGTAAGTAATAAAGAAGTGACTGGAGCAAAGAATAGCAATAAAGAATGGTAGTCTAATTCAGAAGAAATGGCAATATGTGTTATTTAAGTAGATTTTCGAAGGGACCTAGTAAAATTGATTGTGATGTGGATTAGATGTAATGCATGTATTTGATCATATTACTAAGTAAAAGAAAGAATGCACCTTGACAAGGTTTTCATGTTTAACTCTGCACATCATATTTACTTCTCGAATGAAACGCCCTTTAAGTGTGGCCTTATCTTCAGGAGTATCACCACCATTGAGAACTTTGATTGCTACAATCTTCTCGCCATACCTAATAATATATGCATAGAGGTAAAAAAAGAATCAAATAAATGAATGTGTCAGAGAGATGAATACAGTTCCCTATAGCAAATTGTATTATAACCTCTTCGTCTAGACTATTTTTAATATAGGGGATTTGGATTGCAAAAAGAACCAAGATAGGTATACTACCTGCCAACTCCTAGGTTTATGGCATTGCCCTTTCGTGCTCATAGCTACCTTGGCTAGGTCAACGTACAGGATTGATGCCAGGCCTTGACATGTGCTATATTAAGAGTTAACTAGCCCTATCCTAGTATTCAGAATCGGCAACATGAGACCTGAAAAGTTCACAATTATTCTGAAGTAAACTCACACTTATTAGAGGATAAAAAATACTGTGGTGACTGAATACATAGTGCATGTATCACCTACAAGGGTCATTTGCTCAGCCAATGGATTATTTGATGTCTATGACTAATGACGGCACTGCCGCACCAACTTCAACATCAAGAATGAACAAAGCAAAGACATTGCAAGCCGGGAAAAGGCAGGCCGGACCCACATGGAAGGGAGTGGGGTTGAACCCAGTGGCGAACCCCCGCCCCCCCCCCCCCCCCCCCCAACACCCCCCCCCCCCCCCCCCCCCCCCCCCCCCCCCCCCCCCCCCCCCCCCCCCCCCCCCCCCCCCCCCCCCCCCCCACCCCCCCCACCCCCCCCCCCCCCCCCCCCCCCCCCAAAACCCACAATAGGGGTAGTTTATAAATCTTCTCTCTTCTCTAACACAGCCTGGAAAAACCATCAACTTCTCTTAAGCACTTACCAATTTGAAAATTTTTATTCCTTTTAGGTTCTTATTTTTAAAACAAAAACTGTGAACATTTGTCAATTTTTAATTGTATAACACATACACACACACATATGTATGTATAGTTGGAGTTGACAATTTAACTATGTTGTGAGCCCTCTAACCAAAATTCATGGATCCGTCTGACTCTAGGTAATAGGATTGCTGCATGAAAATTAGCATACAGATATCGCAGAACACCATAACTATGTGTTATGATGTGAATGCGCTAATAAAATTAAATTGTACAAGAAAATGATGTAAATGTGCTAAAAAAAAATTGAATTGTACAAGAGAAAGACATTTACTTGATCAAAATTCTGCAACTCACATTATACAACACTTGGTTGGTCAAAATATGTGCATAAAATAATTTAACTAGTAAATAACCAGGATTCAACGACTTACTTTCCCTCATAAACTTTTCCATGAGCTCCCTCCCCAATCTTTGACCCAATAAACAGCAACCTCGGATCGATCAACACCTTCTCATCGATCTCGTACGGAGAAACTTGAGCAGTATCATTCTTTCCTATAGACCGTCTTCCCAATTGAACAGAATCATCCGCTACTTTCTTCTGTCCCGGGCGCTTGAACTCCTCAATCTCCTTCTTCCCGTCTCTACTCTTCTCACAAAAACTCATATCTACTGTCCAGAAACCCAAAAGTAACCCCTTTTTCTTGATTCTCAAAGCTCAGGCTGCATAAAAATCACGCCTTCTCCACATAATTCATAAAAAGAAAATCCTACTTTTCTTGATCAAACTGCTTTCTTGAACCGAACTGATAAATCTCTTCAACAATTCTCAATAGACTGGAGTTTCCCTCCGCTTCAGCCACGAAAACATCAAAAAAAATACCCTAATCTTCTCGATCGTGCAACGGTCTCGAACCAAATTCACAAGCGCAATTGAGAAACCTCGACTCCAATTCGAGAAAAGAAGAGGAGAACTTACAGTCGTGCAGCAAAAATTCGAGCTCCGAGCTTCCAATTTTTCAATTTTTTCAAACCCAACCCTAATTTTTCCACTCCTCGAGTAGCAGAGAAGAACTTCGGGAGCATAGGTCCTGACGCTGGGGGCGGTCTCCTCCTTTTTTATGACGTACGAATGAAGCTCTCTTGCACTAGTGGGAAGTGGACACGACCAATGGGAGAATGAAACGTGTCTCTCTCGAAATATCAGGTGGGCCCGGCGAGGGCTAGCATGCGACTCACGTGAGGGGACGGGAATCGAGGGAGGTTCGGGTTCGGGGCCGACGAGTTTGACTCCGATAGGGCCGGGTGGGACCTATTGGGGGTTGTTGGCGGGGGACATTCGTTGACCGGTGGTCAGTGGGGTATGGGGGATGGGGTGAGCTATGTGGGTCAGGGATTGGTTTTGACGTTTTGACCGTTTGGAAACGGATTTGTTTTAACTCCTCGGTAACTATTTACTAATTCTACGGTATAGATTGTCCACCGGCTTGGACCACAATTCTGGTCTACGGACAACGTGTTGTTTTTTTATTGGAGGAATGGTCCAAAGTAGTACAGGATAGGAGAGGTGATATGTCAGCGTGCGGGCACATGCACGATTTACCACGCGAAGAAAAGAGCATTTTCGTTATTAATTTATCCTAGTAATTAGGATTTTGTTTAGCCAATTTTTTTCTTTATACGGGTTTTATTTAAGCATGGGTGCAAGTTGTTTGGGATGGTTAACTTCTAATTCTTTTTATCTTTTTCTTTTTTTTTTCATTTTTTTATAAGACAATTCATTGGACTTTCTTAAAGAATTGGGAGCCTCTTCTCAAAAGTTACTTATAGTTGTTTTTTATAAGTAACAATAAACATCAACCTAGACTAAGTTACTTGTGAGTACAGTCATGTAAATGTTTTGATATTAAGTTAGCTTAGTTAATGGATGGTGGTCTCTCTTATTATCATACTTTGCCATCATAGTGACTCCAAAATAAGGACCATATAATTTATCATAACATCTCCAAGGCTATATTGGTTATAGCTGGGGATATTAAAGTCCTTGTTATTGTACCAAAACTCTTAGAAGTATGGTGGGAATTAAGGGTAACATACGTTGGCATAGGTCATACTAGCATAGCTATCGCTATGGGAGGCGTAGTGTGGCACATTTTTAAGTTATTTATCATGATGGATAAACGAGTGATAATGAACCAGATATATCAGCTCGATTCTATATATATTGTTGTACTCTACTAGTTTATTGTTTAACTCTGCTAGATGTATAATTTCGTTAGACCCTTCATAGATAGACCAATCTTGAAGGGTAAGAAGTTGGTTGATTTGGTCAATCTATCCACTATGATCCAAATAGCATCCTTCTCACTTGGTGTCATCGGCAATCCTGACATGAAGTCCATTATTTTCGGGTAAAGTGCATATAAACCCTCATTAGATTTGTCCCGTTAGCAAAATAAGACCCCTTAAAAAACTTAAGCATTTAACACCTCCCGCAAAACTTGACTTGCTTATAAAGGCCCTTCTCGTCAAGGAGACGTTAGAAATAGTCATTACATGTATTTCTTTTTGAAATTCAGGGTATGAACTACCCAAAATACCCTCTAACTTGTTAACGTTAACCAAGTGGCTGCTCCCCTTCATTTTCTATATATAGACAATGGTTTTCAAAGCCAACATACAAGCTTCCTATTTTATAAATTTTGGACATGTTTGTTGGAAAAATTCCTAATTTTAACATTATATATATATATATATATATATATATATATATATATATATATATATATATATATATCCTTTTTTTTACTTATTTGAACTCAACTAATGTATTGAATCTTTTTTTACTTATTTCTTACAGATCTCATATCCAACTGCAAATTATGGCAAGTAGCTCGCAATCTTCATTCTCAAGATGTCCAAATAGAAAGTATTTCCTAACACGAAGGAAAATAAGAGAAAAAATGATTTCTCTCCTGACTCATGGGATTCATTTTTCTCCTCATTTACATCATTAATTACCAAACATTATGACAAAAATATCATTGAGTTATTGTCTATTTTACTAAGATCTTTTTATTATGTTGACTATAATTATGTTGACATTGGATATTATTGAAACAATGATAAATAAAAAATCTTCCCTACACCAACTAAACACTGGAAAAAAAAAATCAAATACTTTTTCTTAACGTTTTTCGTGTTTTACCAAACATAGAAAAAAAATTTAATAGAAAACCTACTTATCCATCCCCATGAAAAATATAATCGAATTGATTTCCCTTCGGAACCAAATGAGGCCTAAAAGCAAGATGGTTCGTAAGTTCATGAGTCAAATATTCTATGGTCTATTCTTTGGCATTGTCTCGGTTCACAAGCTTTTTCAACGAACCAAATTCGAGTTGGCTCACAAAATTCATAACAAAATTCATAACGAATATAACTATTACCCTTCATTCATTGTAGTTTTTTTTCCCTATCCAAAGTTTTGTCTGCTACTGGTCGCCAATGTTTATAAAAGAATAAAGAAAAAAGTTAATATTTATTTAGGAAAAAAGAGTAGATTTTTTTTTAACAAAGAGGACTACACATATTAAAAAAAAACTTCTTTAGCCTTTGTGTAGTCTCTAGTCCTTCATTATCTTTACTTTCTTCTTCTTCCTTCTCTCCTCTAATTCCTCAAAACCCTAACTTTTTTTTAATTTCTTCCCAATTCTCCATTATAATCCTCTCTTTCTCCATGGAACCGTCTTTGTTTGAATTCTCCCACCGGTTGGAGAACTTTCAATCTCCGCGGAGTCGATATGATTTCTTGATCCTCGCTCCCAAGCAAGCGATGGCGTTGGCGTCGTCCATGTCAGGTGCGGAGCTCCCAAAATCTTACTCTTTTTTTCAGTTCTTGCAGGAGAGTTAGGGTTCTCGAACCGAAGTGAGATCTGGGACGAGTTTTTTTTTTTTTTTTTTTTTGCAGTTTCGACGGACTTTGCGAGTAAGCTCTTCAGAGCAGGGAGCTACGAGTGCAACATTCTCTCTTGCGCCTGGAAAGCTACGAGGGCTCTAACGGGAATGAGATTTGGGAACAAAATTTGGGAATGCTGATTTAGGAACGAGATTTGGGAATAGGAAAGAAAGGGGAACAGGATTGGGTTTTTTTCCTTTTTCTTTTGAGAAAAAATGAAATGACCACTGTAATGGTCAGTTATATCCATGGATAAAATGGTCAACACAGCCTCGTTATAACATCCATTAACAGAAAAGTCTGATTTGAGGGTCATTTAAGCATAATTGAAACATAATGGGTTTTTCAAATCAATAAGTCTTTAATTTCATTTTTTTTCCAAATCTAAGGAGGGTTTATATGCACTTTACCCTGATATGTTCCTATTTTATTTTGCAATGGAAAAATATTGTAATAATCCTCCTGGTCTTTGATGCTTTGCATTTATCTGTTGATATATTAGACATCTCAAACAAAGCGTGCGACATCACTTTTCATACTGTACTACCAAAATACATCCTTAGGTCATTGTAGATCATTATTGCTCCTAGGTATATAAAGTATTGCGACATGTGTGCCTCTTGCATGATTTAATCCTAAAGCTCTACACTAAGCACAAACATTGTGTCACCATGCCTCAGTGACCCATCCTCATGATTGACAAATCGTCAAGTAATCATGTCCTGCACCTAGATTCTGATACTCGGTAATCCTTTGTCATGCAAGTGTGCCTCTCTAATACGGTCTATCAATGAAGATCCAATCCATAAGTGCCATCAATTGTCCCTGTATAACTATTTGAATACCCAAAATTTCCAAGTCCTCCAACAAGTGTCAGTCCATCATCAAGTACATATCCACTGAATATTTGTTCATTGCATTGGCGACCACGTTCGCCTTCCCTAAGTGATATTGTAAGGCGATGTCAAAATTGTAACGCCCCATTCCCAAATACGTAGGACTAGGAATGTGTGTACATGCTAGTTATGCATCAAGTGGACTCCAGTCCAGCTCGAATAGGTATATGTTATCTTGGTTTTTTAGATCTATCTATCATATCAACTAACATATATCTCAATCCACATGATAAATAAATATAAAAAATAAAAAATATGTAGCATAGTCTGCAGTCAAATAATATATATGTTTGAGTAGACCCGAAATAATATAGGTTTATAAAAATAGGCTAAAGAGCATAATGAAAGTAAAAGATAAAATATGAAATCACGATAAATACCTGAATCGAAAATAGCAACACCTCCATGCTCAACGAACTATCTATGCACAACCAACTACCTGGAGAGATCATTAGGTCCTCAAGGGACTAGCAAGGTACAGAAAAACATGCCAATGTAACAATAAAGGAAATGCATGAGCTGAAAGGTAACTACTATAACCAGTCTAAGTGATATGCATGTGAGAACACATTCCGGATAGCATGCTTTAGCCACTGAGGCTCACAAGCTTCTCAACAGGCGATTGTCCTATGGCACTGTGTCGTGGAACCAAGGACATACGAGTAGATCAAGTAAATAACCACCTAAGTTATGCTACAGAGACGAAGGTATACTAGTAGAATACCATTCAAGTCCCTATATGGAAATGAGGCTAAACTAGTAGAATAACAGCCAAGTCCCATATATGAAAATAAGTATATACGAGCATATATATATATATATATATATATATATATATATATATATATATATATATATATTACTAGAGACTTGCTTGACTTGACATTACTTGACTGGACAGTACTAGACCATGGGGTAGGGAGAAAGTCAAGTAATGTCAAGTCAAGCAAGTCTCTAGTAATATATATATATATATATATATATATATATATATATATATATATATATATATATATATATATATAAAAAAAATATATATATATATATATATATATAGTCAATGGTAATGTTCTCCCCACCCCATGGTCTAGTATTGTCCAGTCAAGTAATGTCAAGTCAAGCAAGTCTCTGGTAAAAGTAATAACTCATGTATCCTATCATAGAGTCCAAACCATGAATATATCATGTATGACTTTGTATCATAATTGTGTCAATGTCCTGTGGCCCATCGTATCAATGAACATGAATAAAAATGCATGTTGTGCCTAGTGTCGATACCGGATATCTATATAACAACATCGGTACCCGAATATTACTCAGACACTAGTATCAACCATCCTACGTCCACTATGAATATGAACATGAAAAATAAATGTACGACAAATAAAGGAAAAACAAATAAACTAAAACATGGACAAGGTACACTTGTATGCAATCTCCAAGGACGTATACGACGGTTCGACTCTGGGATCCTCGCTAACACCATCACGTACACCTAGAATAAATAAATCTAACTATCAATAACATGTCTATGTCATATTACATACCATATATGGACTTACCATATATAGACCCAATCCAACCACTAGAACGCCATTGTAATCACAAGGTGGTTATCAAGTGTTGTTGCCAGACGACAAAACGATCTGTCTTCGATCGTCTAACTTTTGAACCAATGTCAGAAGACGAAGACAAGGTGCTCTATGCCTCTATAAATATGGCTTCTCGAGACACTGGGATAAGAAGTGTTCAAAGCACGGCAAGCCCCGCAAGCCCAGTCAACGATATCTAGATTTACTCCATGAATCTTCTGAAGGAGTATTCCGACACACCCGATCCCGAAGTCGAGACAAAGTCGGTCAGAGGAATCTTCTCCAAGATTCCTCTGGTCATTTCTCCATTTCTCACTCAGGGGATGATTCTTTCTCTAATTACGATGCATATAGAGAAAGCTCTGAGCAGACAGTGTCTTCTACTGTACCCAGAGAAGTATCAGCCTATATCGTTACTGAAGATCTAGACGCTTCTAGTTCAGCAAGTCAAGAGTAATGAATAGTCGCACTGGAAGACAAATTGAAGACCATGGCTAAAATGATCACAAGTATGCATGTCGTTATTGTAGCTCAACATACAGTATCGCCGACTGCACCTGCTGTAAATCCTAAGATTATAGTATCATCGGTGCCTGTCAATGCGGGTCTGGGGGTACCGTCTCCTCAAGTAGCCTCAATACCTATTCAAGTTACACCCAGTCATTCAGGGGCTAGGGATAGTGCTTACCATGTTGTTCCTCCTCCTAACACGGTAAGCCAGCCCATTACTTCTCCATCTTCAGGAGATGCCAATGAGGCTATAAAACTTCTGCGTACTCAGTTCGAGGCCTTCAAAGAGAAAGATGGTCTACAGAGGCTGGGGATCAAACAACCTTATCCAGTTGAATGGAAGGAAGTCTCATTCCCTCCAAAGTATAAAATTCCTACGATCACGCTGTTTGACGACAGCACTTCTCCGAGTCAGTTCATTAACCATTTCGAGGTAATGACTGTCCAGCTCCAGCCAAGCGATGCTCTTCTTACTAGAGTCTTCGTCGGCTGCTTAGCCGGCACAGCATACGATTGGTACCGCAGCCTGCTTGACAGCTCTATCACTTCATTTGCCAGGCTCAAACAGATGTTCCTGGAACAATTCTACGAGGGTATCAACGATATAACTATATCTGCCCTCAACAAGATCAAGCAAAGACATAATAAAACTACTGAGAGTTTTATTGAACGATTTCACCGAGAAGCACACAAAATGCCTTCTGGAACCCCATCTGTTGTAACGATAGACACTTGTAAATCAAACTTGTTGCCTGTCATCAACATGTGGACGGGGTCAACACAGTTCCAGGATTGGCCGTCATTCATCGTCAATGCTAAAGCAGCTGAAGTTAGCACCGAGAAGTTCAAATAGTTGGGGGTACACATGTCTAACCCTGATCGAGATGAGCCTTCTGCATCCGGTAGCGGTAATCGCCAGAATAACCGTAAGGGCAAAGAAACCTTGAACATCAACCTCAAGAGCAAGGAATCTTTGGCCGTTAACGTGGCTCAACCCACGTCTACCTCTGCTCCTTCTGCACCTCCACCAAAGGAACCTCGCCCAAAAGTAGAGTATTCCTTTGATAAAAATGATACAGCGAGCATCTTCGACTGCTTGCTTAAAAGCAATAAATTGCAACTCCCTGACCCAAAGACGCCTGACAAAGTCGGTAAAACTGACCACCCTAAGTATTGTGTTTATCACAGGTTCATAGGGCATCCTACTCGGGCATGCTACGTGCTCAAATGCAAGATTCAAGAGTTGGTCAACGCCGGTGTCGTCACTCTCCAGCAGGATAAAAAGACTGTTACGGCCAATATGATTTCTGTACAGTTCGGTGACTCCCGTCACAAGTGGTGCAGAGTTGCATCATCCCCATTCCCAGGGCCGCTCTGGAGATTGAGAATCTTCCTTCTCCACGAAGTGAAGGTCTTGTCCCCTTATCCTTTGATAATGGCAAGATCATGTGGATCCATCCTGATCTTGTTTCAGATTTCAAAGTTTCTTTTTCCTCCAAGCAAAAAGAATGCTCTAAGGGCAAGACAAAGAGCTGCAATATGGTATCTTTTGACCCCATAGTTGAAGAAGAGATCCTATTGGGCACCAGGTCAGGGAAAACCTATCTACGGGAGCATCCCAAAACTCAGAAGAATCCTGCTTCATCTTCTGAGGCTGTTCTAGTGCAGCCTGTCTCTACAGAGGACATCCCTTCTACATCATTACCGGTTGTGGAACCAACTCCTCCTAAACCGACAGCAGCCGACAAAGGCAAACAACAAGTTCGCTTTGACAAAGTTTTGAAGAAGCCTTCCCCCTCTGGACTTGAGAAGCCGTACAACTTTGACATATTGGCTCAATTGGCCAACACACCGGCCAGGCTGTCCATCTTCAAGCTCTTACGCCTCTCTAAAGAGACTCGAGAAACACTGAGTGAGGCTTTGATGCAGGCAGAAACTTGCCTAACTCTTCTCAAGAAACCTGAATCAGAACCTGTCTCTTGTCTCCACTGTCACAGTTTGCTGGAATTAATTCCAAACATTACCTTCACACAAGATGATATGCTGATGAAAAACAATCGACATGACCGTCCTCTCTACTTTACAGGATATGTCGACACCATGAAGGTCGACCGTATTCTGATCGATCCAGGATCAACACTCAGCATCATATCGAAGACGATGTTGGATGCTCTAAAGATTCCAGTGCATAGCCTTTCTGGTACTATCACCACCATCCTGGGATTCAACCAAGGAAGGAGTGAACCTTTAGGCAAGATACGCCTAAAACTCCAAATTGGCAATCTTCGCACGAAGGTGACCTTCTACATTATAGACAACCACGGTTGCTCTTACAATGCTCTTCTGGGGAGACCATTCCTTCATGAACACAATATTGTTCCTTCTACTCTCCATCAATGCTTCAAGTACGTTGATGACAAAGGAGAGGTCCAAAAAGAAGTTGCGGATCTCTACCCTTTTAAAGGCGTTGAAGCATATTACAACGATGCTCGCATGTACAAAGAAGAGTTTATGAAGGTAGTACTAGACATGGATGTTGAGGAAGAACAAGAAGCAGTGCCCAATGACACTCTCATCATACCTGTCAAAGGGCGTGTCTCTCATCCTCAATCCGCCAAACTACTGGCTATTCATCTGCCGGCCCGGAAGCAATCAATTGGTGGTAATCAAAATCAAAAAGAGCTCACCTCTTCTGAGCCACTGGTTATCGACTTACGTCGTAACAAGGATAAAAGGGAGCTCACCTCTTCTGAGCCACTTGTTATCGACCTCCGTCGTAACAAAGATAAAAGGGAGCTCACCTCCGCTGAGCCGCTTGTTATCGACCTTCATCGCGAAAGGTCTAATCCTCCTTGCTCTTTTTTTCCTCCCCTTGTAATCGATCTGACCAAGCCTACTAAGGCTAAAGGTCTTGTTGTAAATACAGATGTACAAATCAATGAAAAAACATCTCCTTTCCAGTATACTGATGTCATTTATCATACTAAATGTTATTTGGATATGTTAGACAGCTTTCAGTCATTTACAATAGGGTAGTACAATCCCTTCAGACAGAGGTCTTATTTGAACATCCAGATGATTCATATTTTGTTGTCCCTTCTCGAAAGAGAGACGAGAGTCCAATACTTTTTAGTAAAGGGCCAGAACAAAAATTTAGCTATACGGATGATAGCAAAAGTAACGATATGAGACATCTCCAACTTCGTCGTTATAGTCAACAATCAAAAGACATCATCCGAAAGATGGGTTATGACTTCAAGAATGGCCTCAATTATGGTAAGGGTAGATGAACTCCTATCCGTACGGTTGTTCTGAAAGAAAAATCAGAGATGTACTACAGCAGGACGAAAAGAGGTCTCGGATATACTTCACCTCCAGTCTTATCTCCAGAAGTCTCTGAATCCGATAATGAGGAGCACTCTAACCCTTCTGATTCCAGATCATGGGATTCTGACACCAGCATTGGTCAAGTTCATCGATTGATCGTATCTTCTAACATGGTCTCCGCTGAACTCCAGAAGGCTATGACGAGGATATCGAAAAAAATCTCGAAACGGATCCTTGGGTTCAACGAATGGATGCCCAATGGGAACTCCGATTCGAACAACGGGAACCTCCTACCGAAGATCAAATGGTTCAAATTGATGTAGGAGAAAACGGGTCACCTCGTCCAATATTCATCAGCAAGAACCTCCCAGAGGCGGATAGGCAAGAATTAATTCTTCTTTTTCGAGAATACATTGATGTCTTTGCTTGGAGTTATGAAGACATGCCAGGTTTAGATCCCAAAGTTGCTACTCATAAACTGAATATTTTGCCTAATGCAAAGCCAGTCAAACAGCAGCAAAGGCAATTCAAGCCAGAAATAATGGATGCAATTGATGATGAAGTCAAAAAGCTCATAGCTTGTGGCTTTATTCGAGAAGAACAACATCCTGATTGGATAGCCAACGTTGTTCCAGTCTTGAAGAAAACTGGCAAAGTTTGAGTTTGCATCGACTTTCGGGATCTTAATGAAGCTTGTCCAAAGGATAAGTTTCCTCTCCCTATTACAGATGTCATGATCGAAAATACTTGTGGGTTCGAAAGGATATCCTTCATGGATGGATTCTCTGGATACAATCAGATTCGGATGAATCCTGAAGATGAAAAATATACCTCTTTCCGCACTCCTCGCGGAGTCTACTGCTACACTGTGATGCCATTTGGTCTCAAGAACGCTGGTACAACTTACCAACGAGCTATGAGTACCATCTTTCGAGATCATCTGCACAAGACTGTCGAATGCTATGTCGACGATATTGCTGTCAAGAGTCGTCTAAAGGAATATTACATCCAAGATTTAAGAGCTATCTTCAATCTAATATGCCAACATCAACTAAAAATAAATTCTACCAAGTCATTCTTGGGTGTCTCTAGTGGTAAATTTCTCGGCTTCGTCATTACCTCTAAAGGTATACACGTGGATCCTGAGAAGATCAAAGCCATTCAAGAGATGCGTCCTCCATGCAACTTAAAAGAGCTACGAGGATTCCAAGGTCGACTTGCGTACATCAGGAGGTTCATTTCAAATCTGTCTGGACGCTGCAGACCGTTTACTCAGTTAATGAAGAAGGGTGTATCTTTCGTTTGGACCGAAGAATGTCAACGAGCATTTGATGATATAAAGCGGTATCTGATGAACCCACCAGTCTTGGTGCCACCAATCTCAGGTATACCATTCTTAATGTATGTCCGTGCTATGAATCATTCGTTAGGTGCTTTACTTGTCCAGAAGAACAAAAAAAGCCATAAACAAGCCATCTACTATCTTAGTCGTACTATAATTGGTGCTGAACACTGTTATAGTCTGGTTGAGAAAGAATGCCTAGCTCTTATGTTCGCTGTTCAAAAGACTCGGCATTATATCATTGGCCAAACCATTCACGTTATTTCCCGAGTTAATCCTCTTCGGGTACTGATGAAGAAGCCCAGCACACTCAATTCTCGACTGGCTACATGGGCCATTCTGCTAGCCCAATACGACATGGTTTATGTTCCACAAAAGTCTGTTAAGGGTCAAGCACTGGCTGACTTTTTAGCAGCTCATCCTGTTCCGGAGACATCTAAGCTTTATGACGAAATTCCAGACGAAACATTGGAATCAAACATGATCTCTGGAGAATTTTCTACCTGGCGTCTGTTCTTCGACGGAGCATCCCAGATCGGACCAAATGGGACCATTGTCGCAGGAGTTGGAATTGTTCTAGTCTCTCCAGAAGGGTTAGCTATCCAAAGAGCTCATTCCTTAGACCATCCATGCTCTAACAATGTGGCTGAATACAATGCCTTGCTTATTGGACTTCAGTTAGCTAAACGGTTGGAGGTCGAATATCTTAAAGTCTATGGTGATTCTAAACTGGTTGTCGATCAGGTTAGAGGAACATACGAAGTTTGCCATCAAGATCTAGTGCCCTATCATGAAGCAGCGATTTACATGGCTACATCATTCAAGTCTTTCTTTATTGAATATGTCCGACGAGCTTGCAACACTGAGGCAGATGCTTTAGCTAATCTCGCGATAGTCTTAGAAATTCCCGTCAAAAGACAACAAGTGGTTGTTGTTTCCAACAGAGAGTTGTTCTGTATTGAAAACAATCGCAACATTGAGTTCAGTAACTTCACCGAAGTCAATGTTATCACTGAAGATTGGAGAGCTCCTTTCATTGACTTCGTAGTTCATGACATACTTCCTGAAGATCCTAGGGAGGCTACGAGTATTCGTCAACGATCTCTTCGATTCTACTATAATTAGACCACCAAGACTCTCTATCGACGGACTTATGACGGCCTACTCTTGAGCTGTCTTGCTGGTGATGAAGCGAAGCAAGTATTGCGTGAAGCTCATGACGGTGTCTACGGAGCACATCAACCCGGCCCTAAGCTACAGGATCGTATCCGACGAATGGGTTACTATTGGCCCTCTATGGTATCTGATGCCATCGAATATGCAAGGAAATGTCGAGCCTGTCAAATCCATGCAGATTTCATCTATCAACCGTTGGGTTCCTTCATCTGACTGTTGCTTCCTGGCCTTTTGAAGCTTGGGGCATGGATATTATAGGTCCCATTAATCCTCCTTCTTCTAAGGGACATCGATATATACTAGCAATAACGGATTATTTCTCCAAGTGGGCCGAAGCTATACCTTTGGCTGAAGTTAAAACCCGCAGCGTCATCAACTTCGTCAAACACCATGTCATTTACAGATTTGGTGTACCTCGACGAATCATTCACGACAATGGACCTCAGTTCATCAGTCAAAGTTTACCAGGTTCTATGAAGATCATCGGATTGACAATGTTGCCTCTACAGCTTACAACCCTGCTGCTAATGGCTTGGCTAAAGCCTTCAACAAGACTATCATCAAACTCCTTAAGAAGTTTGTGTCTACTAACAAATAAAACTGGAGTGAAAAGCTCGAAGAATGTCTATAGGCCTACCGTAGTACGGTTCGCAACCCCACAGGCTGTACACCTTTCTTTCTGGTATACGGTTGTGAAGCAGTTCTACCTCTGGAACTTTAAATTCTATCTTTGAGAATTGCCATCGCTAACGAACTTACTACAGAGAACAATGATCTTCTTCGACTTCAAGAATTGGAGGCGCTTGACGAGAAGCGGCTATTGGCTCAACAACATATTGAGTTGTATCAAGCCCGCATCTCGAAGGCTTTTAACCGCAAAGTTAAAGTCAGAGCCTTTCAGAAAGGAGAACTTGTTCTAAAAGTCAGACGTCCTATGACTATGACTCACATGAGCAAAGGCAAGTTTGACGTGAAATGGAAAGGGCCTTATATCGTGAGCAAAGTTTTCTCAAATGGAGCCTATCAACTCACAGAGTTGGACGGTCGAGTTGCGATGATGCCTATCAATGGCAAATTCCTTAAAAAGTACTATGTATAAATGCAAAAGAGATTTCTTGTAAATGTGGCAAGACAATTCATAAATTTTTTTTTATTTCATCATAAACGATATTACATGATATCAAGGACGAGGATCACTATCGTCCTTTTTAAAGACAGGACGATGACCACTGCCGTCCTTTTCAAAAATATAGTCAGCAAAGGAACTGAGGACATCCTTGCTCGATTTCATTAGAAACGCGCAAGCGGCCATCCTCATAGCCTCCTCTTCTCCAGTCTTTCCTGGCTCAACTAGGAAAGCCAAGATATCCTGTGGCGGCTTTGGTGCAGACGAACCTTCGCCCGCCTCCGTCTGCTTTGGCTGGGTTGGCTCGGCTGGACGTTCCTCAGCGGCTTCTTCGACCTTTGGGACGATCTCAGCCTTCTTGGATGCATCTTCAGATGATATTTTATGTTAAAAAAATTGAAACTGATCATTCCATCTGAATTTCTGTTCTATTTATAGACAGAGATTCTTGAGATAGTCTATTACGAGAACCGAAGCGACGTGTTCTTCACAACATTCACTCATTTATTACGACGGTTCATCCGTTCATTCTATTCATCCGACGGTTCACCCGTTCATTTTATTTTGGTTCACCCGTTCACTCCATCCAATTGACGGTTCATCCGTTCATCCCGATGATTCATTTCGTTCATTCATTCTGACGACTCATCCGTTCATCTATATCAGCAACTTGTTACGTATTGATTACCTCTGATTAAGTTGTCTACCGAAATAATGATATTCAAAAAAATTATATTCTGCCATGTCCACATTACCTCTGAGCAGATATAAGGAATATAATTATTTTCTAAATCAAGAAATATATCATGTCCTGAACCTCTGAATATATTTTCTATCACTATTATTTATATCTGTAACGGGATATGCAACAAATAATAGAGCCACAAAATAATATCTTTTCATTGATTCATTGATAAAGGTAAAAGATATTACCAAAAGACATACTGCAAAGAAGAAAATACAGAAAGTTTTCTTTCATTCAGCCGGAGGGATCATAAGATCAGCAATCTGCTGCTTCAAAGTTTGGAGCCGTTCGTCACGAGAATCCAGCACTCGTTTCCTAGCCTCTGCCATTCCAGATTCAGCATCGAATGTTGTCAAGGTGACTAATCGGCGAGCAATTTCATCCTGATGAAACTTGACGAATTTATTTTTCTCATGGGTCAGAACATCCAGTTGCTGAACTGCGGCCTGGTGCTGTGTGGTCTCTTCATCAATAGCAAGTTGAATGACTCTCAACTCCCCTTGAAGCCGAGCGAACTCTGTCTTCAAATCAGCAACCTTCTTCTCCTTTTCTCCAACAGTCACCTCCGATTGCGGTGAGAAAATCGGAACTAATTCCTCAAAACACGCAGGCCTAAGTGCAACTTGATTTCAAATTTGAAATTCAAAGTATTTCGAAACTTTGAAATATTTTCAAATTTTATAAATACATATATATACATATATACAAATAAATAATAAAATAAAAACATAAACAAAACAAAAACAAAATAAAACAAAACAAAACAAGACAAAACAGGGAAGGGGCTCAAACTCGGCCAGGGGGGTCGGGTTTTAGCGCGCTCGGGCTGGCCAGTGGGTCAGCCCGAGTCTGTTGTTTAAGGAAGGGTTCGGGTTAGTTTTAAGTTAGATTTTAGGTTAATGGGTTTTAACCCGATAGCAGCCTAGTAACCCGTTAACCCTTAGTCCTTGTGTCCTGACAGTTAAGGGCACGAGGATACACGAGTCTCGTGTCTGGGTCATGCACGACACGCACGGCTCGAGTTGGACGTGTCCAGACTTACCACTAGAGTCGTCGTGTCCAGGCGAATCACATATGTAAGTTTGGGACACGCACAACACGATTTTAGGACTGTTACCTTCGTGTCCGGCGTTGGGGTTCGAAATCGAAGGGGCTTTCGGCGGCTAGGGGCGTCGTGGTCACGGCGCTGGGGTGGCGCTGCACTCGTCTTGCCTCGGCGAACTCGGTGGTGGTGGTTGATGGTGGTGAAGGTGGCTGTGGAGGTGGCGCTAGGGTGGTCGTCGGAGCTAGGGTTAGGGTTAGGTTTTCGTCGGGGAAGAATGGGCTGTTATAGTCGGAATTTAGACTAGGGTTAGGGTTTCGGTCAGGGAGGGTATTTATAGGGGGAAGGAGGTCGGTCTTAGTGGCTAGGTCGGCCAGAAAAAGCGGGGGATAGGTCGGTGGTCGTCGGGACAGCTGGCCGAGAACGTGGGAGGGGGTGTGTGACGGTGGTTTTGCAACAAGGCCCCTAGGTTTTAGGAATTTACAGTTAGGTCCCTCCCATTAACTAATGCAAAAACGAATTTGCAAATCCCCTCCCGCTCTGTTTATATGCAAATTAAATTTGTATAGAACATTTGGAAAATTACAAACAACAATTAAACAATCTAAATAATTGTAAAACTCAATTAAAACATTTTGTAAAATTGCAAACTTATATTTTTTGTAATTAAAACTCATTTAAAATTATTTAAAAATTCTAGAAAAATTCCTAATAATTATAATAAATCATTTTAAAGCTAAATAAGTCATTAACATCTAATTAACACTAATTAAACCAAATTTGAAAAATAGGGGCTGACAAGTCTTTCCTTCTTGAGTATTTGTTGGATAAAATCTGAATAATTTCTGCAGCGATCCGACAGATTATCTGGACTTAGACAAAGAGTATTTATTGGATAAAACAGATCTTTTTCCAGATATTCGTGGACTACCGATGGATATTCTGAACTAAGACAACAAGTATCTGTTGGACAAGTCGGATCATCTTTCAGTTATCTGCGGACTTCCGTCGGATAATCCGATCAGAGACATCAAGTATTTGTTGGATCTTTTCGGATCATCTTCCGGATATCCGCAGACTTCCATCGGATATTCTGAGTTACCTTAGTAGCTATTTTGAATTCAAATCCAACGGCCAGATGTTAGAGAATTTAATTGCATCCAACAGCTATATTTCTATCTGTTACTATTGGGTCGGATAATCTGCCAGATTTCTTCGGACATCCGTCAGATAATCTGACTCTGTGCAGGCAATGCCTCATGCTCTTGGATTTGTATAAATAGACTTCCTTCTTCTTCATAAATGATTATCCACTTGAGCCTTAAATTTTTTATCTACCAAAGAGCTCCACCATTACTCTAGCTACAAAGCTTTAATTTGCCGTCCATTAAAGATGGAGTATCCAAGAGTTGTAACTTGGATCTTCAAAGTGTTCAAGAAGATCGAAACATTTTTCTATCAAGTTTGAAGTTGACGAGCCTTCAGAGGAAAACTCGTGCGTAAGAAGTTGTCGAGCCTTCGGATAAAAACTCGTGTGTAAGAAGTTGTCGAGTTTTCAGATCAAAGCTCGTGTTGTACTATTTACTCAAATAGCGGATTAAATTAGGATAGAGGTCCGGGACTGTAATGCTCCTCGGGAGGATACCAGGATACATCGAGTGTTTTATTCTCTTTTATTTTAAATTGTCATTTACTTTACTTATTATTATTTTGTTTTATTTCCCTATTTATCCTCCCCTTTAGGGTTCTACAATTGGTATCAGAGTCTAGTCTCTTGATTTGGACTTGCCTCCTTAGAGTGATCAATGGCCACTAATACTAGTCTCAACTCATTCCATAATGAGGGACACTACACAAATAGATATCCTCTATTTTATGGAACCAACTATAACTAGTGGAAAATTAGGATGAGCATATACTTAAAATCCTTAGACTTTGATCTATGGGATTGTGTTGTAAATGATATCCCTAAATCTTCCATAGTTATTGAGGAAGTAGTTTCAGAAACTCTTATTGTCACGCCCCAGAACCAGAATACTGGAGAGCGGGGGCAGATATAGCCAGCTACGTATAACGGAATGGAATCCACACCGCTATACGGTCACGGCTGTCTAGATATGTGAGGGTTTCACTACAATCCATCAGTCTCTTAAGGTCATAAAATAGCCTATTGTCTCAATCTCAACCAACTAATAATAATCACAAGATATCAGATCACCAAATATACAATTGTAAGGCGTCCCAAACATTACATATCCAGATGATCATGAAGCTAGTCGTACAAAATATAAGGACTAGCAAGAGTTTAAGTCATACATGATCAAACTCGAGTTGTCGATCATGTTTACAGCCCGTAGGCAGACAGTAAGTAAAATGCATCGAGCTAACAGGTGCTCGGCGGCTAAACACCTCAAAAGAATAATTTTACAATAGAGTGGGAGAGCAAAAATAAACCCATTCGTTGCCCTGGTTACGCCTGGTGACCACCATCGGGCTGAAATGCAGGGAGATCCTTTGGTGCTGCTCCGGTATCTGGCCATACAAAACCAGCTGGGTCAGACCCCAGAAAGAGCAAGTGCCACAAAGGAGGCTTCACTTAAGAACTAAAACCAGCAATTAGCACAAGAGTATAATTACATAATAAAAGGCAGTAGCTTAAGGAAAACATGATGGGTAATTATAAAAGACAATCTTGTATAGAATCACTAAAAGACAGGACATATGGAAAGAAAGCATGACAGGATGATATACGATGAGATAACCATAGGACTATTCAGATAGCCAGGTTACAACCCGTAAACCAAACAAGGACCGGGGTTGTAACCCTTCGTCTGAACGGAACTTGATTTCTCTCACCATTTATCGGCAAGATAAATATAAGAAATCAGGTCAAGTAACAATCTGGAGTGGCAATCATTATAGTGACAATCTGGAGTGACAATCATTCCATCATTCTGTTACAATCCTATAATCAATCAATTCTAGACAATACTATACTGGACCAGACTCTATCCAAGCAATCACGGCCAATCATTGCCTATGGCTTTCTACATTAACTAACTAGGGTTATCACAATCCTAGTTACTAGCAAGATGCAATGAGATTGATCCACAGCCACAAGCCCTGCAGACCATCCAGGCTACCCAGGACGAAAGATTAGGGTTGAATTCAGGTGGGTACATCGCCCAGGAGACAAATGTACCCTTAGGTGACTTAGAGGGTGCAACACTCGACGGTGCGCTGGAAATGTGCCCTACTCGACGGCAGGCTACAGATCCCAAGAGCGCCCAAGGTAACGGGATTGCCTGTAGCTGTGTCATCTCTTCATGACTACTGTGTTATTCTAGTTATTAACCTTAATCCATTTTAGTAGGTACTCCTGACCATGGTACTCAGGAGTCCCCTCCTAGACATGATGCAAGACTGGACAAGTGGATTAACAAGCAAGCAAGAAAGAACCATCCACGGTGTCAAGACAGGTCAAGTTAAGTTATCAAGTCATGTCAAGTCAGGAGTGCGCCGCCACGGGCCACTATCAAGTCATGTTGGTCATGTCGGGTGTGCACCACTACGGGTCACTGTCGTGTTATGCTAGTTCCTTATCCTACCATGCCATGTACAATAGTCATTCCAAACATATTAAGTAAAATCAAGTTCATGACAAAAGGCGTAAGGATATAAAATGGGCGTAAAATATCTAATAAAATATCAATATACAGGGCCATAGAAAAGCCAAGCTCAAAAAAATAAAACCAAAACTCCAAGGGTCAATGGGTTAAACAAGGGATCAGGGGAGCAGCGTACGAAAAGTCACGCACGCTGAAAGAGCCGCGTACGTAAAAGTCACGCGCGCTACAGAGCAGTGTGCGTAAAAAGTCACGCACGCTCAAGGGAACAGTGTGCGTGAAAAGTCACGCACGCTCAAGGGAACAGTGTGCGTGAAAAGTCACGCACGCTCAAGGGAACAGCTGCGTGAAAAGTCACGCACGCTCAATCAAGCAGCGTGCGTGAGAAAGTCACGCAGGCTCAAGGAGACACGCTTCCAACAGGAAGCGTACTCAAGTCTGCATACGCAGCGCTAAAGAGCGCACGTAGCTCAGTGTGCATGAGCTAAGAAGCTATGCACACTGCTCACTGTCTTCTCCAAAGAGCAAGAACAGCAAGAACAGCAAGGATGAACCCAAACTTCAAATGCTCATAACTTGGTCAAAACAAGTCCAAATCCAAGTTTCCAAAGGTCGAAATTGGGTAGAAGGAAATTCCCAACCACATGGAACCATCAGAACTTGCAAATGAAGAAGTTAACTAGATCAAAACTTCAAAATTCCAAGAAAGCATTTTCTAGATCTACAAAAACTCATGCACCAAAATGAAAAATCTTCAAGTTCTAAAGTGGTTTAGAATCCTGCTAGGAAGCCATCAGAACCATCAAAATGAGTTCTCAAGTGAGAGCAAGATGCACTTGCCTATGGTGGTGTCGGTGGAAGAAGGAGAGGAAGGAAGAAGAAGAAGAAGAAATAAATGAGAGTTAGGGAGGAGAGAGAAGGTTGGTGGCTGCTAATAAAGGAGAAGAGGGTGGTTAGGTAGGAGTGGTTCATGCTAACCCAAACCAAGCCAAACCAATCCAAGCCCAACCCGAACCAAGCTAGGCCAAACCGAGCTAATGCAATGCCAGGATGGACCAGAAAATACTCAATAAACCAAGCTCCATTAATCAGAATTAATTCATGAATAATAAATGACAATTAAACCATAATGCTAAATATGAAATAAACTATAATTAACTAATCAAGAAAAATGAAAAATTACAGGCCAGAAATACGAACACGTATAAAATACGTATTACGAATTTCGGGGCTCTACACTTATGGCAAAAAAAATTCGAAAACGACAAAAAGGTTTTTAGTCGGGATGCAAAGGCTATGAACGCACTCTATTGTGCTCTCGATAACTGTAACGCCTCAGTCTCAAAATATCTAGGACTAGGAACGTCGACATGCCAACCGTATAATAAATATACGTAAGCTGTAAAATACTGTAAACCATGACAACTAATCTCATCTACAAATAAAAGAATAAATATATCATAAAATCAACTTTGAACTTGTTATTTTGTACAAAACGTTGGTTAGGGTAACCTAGAATATGTTCAAATTCAAGTGGTTGGGCTATTTGCCAGTCAGGTTGGTTAACTAGGTTCCTTAAGCCCAAAAATGTACCTTCTGTGACTTTTGTGTTTAAGTAGCACATGGAGACTCAATTGAGTGGCACACTAGTGGCATGTGCGTAGTGGGCTTCGAGTAGATTACAACCATATATTGGGTCAAAAGGTTTGAGTCGAGGTTGGATCTCTAACTGAAGTCAGGAAGTACATCGGTGTTACGGCAAGATTTATAGTTAGCCCTTTTGACCTGAAAGTTGCATCATAAAAATAGAGTACAAGGGGACGTGTTTGAGTAGGACATAATATGACTAATTGAAGGTGGGCTCGTCTAGGTCTTGTATATGAAATTTGTTGAAAGGTAATAGCTAGTCTTGTGTTCCGAATATCAATGTCATGGTAGGGGTCACCAAATGATCTAAATAGAAAGTGGGTGTTCATGAGGCACTAAATTATCATCCTAGTAGGAACCAACTTATCTTAATTAATCGATAATACTAGTAAATCCTAACATTTAGAGAGTCTTACAATCTATTCACTCCAGAACTAAGATACGGTTTTAGGATTAACGAGGTTAGAAAAAGAAGAAAAAAAAATCAAAATCGTGATATTGTATCTCGACTCTTGATTATAAAAGAATACTACACGACGTAATTGATAATGTGATATGGTATATATGACTCAATTTTCAAGATCGTTCTCTGGCTTCGAAAAGATGGAAAATGATTGTGTATATATAGCCTTTATGGCATAGATGGTATGGCAAACTGAGAGGGACATTCTGTGTATATCTTCTCTCAAGCACCAGCATTTGTTTTTCCCGAAATAGGTAAAGGTGAAAAACAATAAAGGGTTTAAAGAAGATAGGATCGAATGCAAATACGGGGTTCCAAGGCAATTGAATAGTTCGAAGGGAGTTGTCAAGGCAGTTGTGGATGAGATCCCAAGGACAAGTATATTTGTCAACTATGTCTCAATCCACATGGCATAATCATATGAAGACGAAACCGAATACACTAAGGTTGATCAAACCATAATACATCGATTCTAATTAGACAATATTTTAGTGGATGTCCTCAATAAACATATGTCCTGAACAAGCTCGATAAAAAATGAGTTTGCAAAACTAGGCTATAGTAGTAGCATTAGTCAAGGCAGTCCAAAAATATTAGTACGCGAGATTTATGATTGAAAGAGGGCACAACTAATTCAAGTTCATCAAATTCTAAGACTCGTCCATGATCGTGCCTCTACAATTGTCCTATTTTCTTCTTGTACACGGCCTTGGTTGACCTAATGGGGTATGGACCTTTAAGCTATATAGTCTAGGTAATCTTCTTAGTATCCTTTAATGGGTCATAAGGACAAAGAGAATGGTAGGTCATGATTCATTCTACCCAGCTTATAAGAGTTCAACTAGTACTGTGATCGAACAATAGAAAAAATATATACCTAGTATGAGTCATCTTCCTAACCTCTGTTAAGAACGAAAGAAGGATAAGAGTCACGGTGGAAAAGGAATCAAGCAGAAGAAAATCAAGGTAGTCAAACGAGAGTTCGAAAATAAAATCAAGGAAGGATGTCAAGTGTGTGGATGAGATCCTAGACTATAATCCTATATGCAGGTCCATTCTGCACAGTAACGTAACCGAAATGACAAACTCGACCTGCATGGGCCACAAAAAAATGTAACGCCACACTCCCAAAATACATAGGACTAGAAACGTAGACATGCCAACCGTATAATAAATATATGTAAACTGTAAAATACAGTAAACTATGACAACTAATCTCATCCACAAATAAGAGAATAAATATATCATAAAATCAACTTTGAACTTGTCATTTTGTGCAAAATGTTGGGCGCAGACAAATCTACTACCAACTATTTTAAATGAGAAGAAAAATACAGGAAAAAGAATTTATAAAAAGTAGAAAGACGATCCAAGAGCAATCATCTTCGAAAGAATGGAGAAGATCACGGCCTTGGCTAGAACACCTGTAGAAAGTCATAAAAGCACACACTTGGAGAAATTACCAGGTCCTCAGAGGGACGTAACAAGATACAGGAAAAAGATGGCATTAAAACTGAATATAAAATATGTCACAAAGTCACAAGTAAAAGTAAATAGTCCAAATCATAGTACGGCCCAATATCCCATCATCGAAACAATGGACTACCCCTACAACCAAACGAGGACAAGTAGGGCTGCAAATGAGCCAAGCCGTTCGTGAGCTGCTCGAAGCTCAGCTCGATAAAAGCTCGTTTGAGCTCGGTTCGTTTACTAAACAAGCTGAGCTCAAGCTTCATTTTCGAGCTCGTTTAATAAACGAGCCAAGTTCAAGCTTAGAAGTACTCGGCTCGTTTGAGCTCGTGAGCTGGCTCATTTATGAGCTCGTGAGCTGGCTCGTTTATGAGCTTGTTTAAGAGCTCGTTTAGGAGCTTGTTTAGAAGCTCGTTTGTTCTTTATTGAATCCTAATTTTATATATATTTGTGCATTATATATTTATATGCCCTTAATAATTGATATTAAGGAACTTTCTTAATTGAATTTTTATAAATAAATTGTTAATATTACAGGTACTTGGATTCAAACCTAATTAAATTAAAATAGAGCTCATTTCATTAAGCTTGAAATCAAGCCTAATGAGCTTGAAATAAAGTTGAGCAAGCTTGAAATGAAGCTTAAAGAGCTTGATTTTGAGCTTATCGAGCTTGTTTATCAAGCTTGAATCAAGCTTGCTTATCAAGCCAAGCTCGATCTCAAACTAAGCCAAGCTCAAGCTTAATATAAACAAGCTCGAGCCAAGCTCAAGCTCTAAAATAAAAAATTTATCAGGCTCGAGCTCGAGCTTGAGCTTGACTAATTCTAGTCAAGCCAAGCTCAAGCTTACAAAAGCTTGGCTCGGCTCAGCTCGTTTGCAGCCCTAAGGACAAAGGGTAGCACACTATTCTGTGATGTGACACTGACCCATGCTATTATTGGAACGGGGTGACATGACATCGACCAAAGTTACCTAACCATTCTATTGTGTACATGCAGTTACGAACAAACCTTCAATGTATGGGCACTCAGGCTATAATAGAATTGGTATGGCCCCCTCATTTGGCACCAAGGACCTCAAAGCATGACATTACTTGAACATCAGAGGCCGGCAAGATCAGGAAACAGGGGGTATCAGGACCGTATCTCCAGCGGAGCTTCCGGGACAAAGAGAAGTGCATACTCGGCCCATACGTTAAGGAATTGTTCTCCCCACCCTATACACCTAGCTAAGTCATATCCACGACCATGTACCTCTACTAACTGCTAAGTCTTCTAACATGCCTCTATTAGCAGTTAGACCTAATGCATGCGCATAGGTGATCAGCCAACACGTAAGTACCTCTATATGCTACTCATACCTCACATATATCTCGTGGTACAACTTTATCAAAATTTATGAAATACATACTGACGAGGTAGTCCCTTAACTCTAGGCCCATATACAAAGTTTAAAGGCAAGAATGAAAATACGACTAGCAGTTGCATCATGTATAGCGGAAAGCATCAGTAACCTACAATAAGATGCAAATAATATAAGTAGTAAATATGGAAAGGTGTCTTGCCTGAGGTGGTGTGCAAAATGACGGTATCTAGTAGCTAGAACCAGCAGATCAATGAAGCAAAGAAAGCCAACTTTCGTAAACATCCTCGGATGCTGAAACAGACATCACCAATATTTTTAGAATAAAAATAATATCTAAAAATGTCTACCCAAAAGTTCAATTCTACATACAAGAGCAAAATCGTAATTTCAGGTCAAAACGATATCTACCGTTGGACACGCCTTGCATCGAAAAGTGTGCCAGTATCTACGGTCTCTAAAGTCATCTAACTATATGTCTGTAGATCCAGTTTGAAGATACGATCCCAATCATATGTCTAAGAGCATCATTATTAGTTGGGACTCTCCAATGCAATTTTGAGCCCAAAATTTCTAAAAAAAAAGTAAATGTAGAATAGGTTGGATTTGTATAAGAATAGTAGAAAATGATAAAGTGAGCTCTGGTCCCAAAAATTGTGTGGTCAAAAATTAATGTAGGAAAAAAATAATATAAAGTTTAGAATCTAGAAAATTTGGCTCCAAATTGGAACTTACTATTCTACAAAACGAGTTTCTACAATCTAGAATCTAGAAATTGGGAGGCCCAACCCTTAGCACCCATGGATGGGTTGGGACCGAAATTGTAGAAATTGGGACTAGGGATGAGACTTATTATTTTATAAAATGAGCTCCTACATTCTAAATCTAGAATCTAGAAAATGGGATGGGCCTTACTAATAATGCTCTAAAGTTGGATTCCGGTGGGCCGTGCACAAATTCGTCCGTCGGATCGGGTCGCGGGCCTGCCAAAATAGCGTTCAGGTCGACCTTCTCAGAATCGGACCAAACTTGGCTCACATGACCAGAAAAATAACACGGTCCTGATGGCAAAAATTTGGTCTCGAGATGACAAACGTGCACGAAATTAGGGGCTAGTTTGGAAAGAAGCCGATACGGGGTACTTCGACGGATACGCTTCGATTTCGTCGCGCACGCACAACGAAATCGAGTTACGTCGAATCCCACACATTTGCGAAGTTGATACACCCCTTTTGACGCTTTTGGTTCACGACCACGTTGTCCAATTTTTCGGAGCGTACGTCGTATCGGAGAAAGTTATTGAATTTCTCTACTCGAAAACTAATTTTTTTTTCTAAACCTTGAAACTATTTCAGTCAGAAAATTTCTATAAAAATATTTAAAGGGTTTTATTCCTGGTTAGGTTATCTACAACCCTATTCAGGTAGATTTCAAAATACCTATTATAAATTCTTCCTTCCAAACTAGGGTGTTGGGGCTATTTTGGTGTCCTATTTTTGAACAATTTTCATTGATCTTTGGGTTGATTTATCGTACATTCTATCACACAAAAATTTAATCTAATAGAAGGAACTCGAAGGGGCTTAGGTTGTGATCAAACCTGAGAAAGCGGTTTGAAGAATGATTGAGCGGGGAGGTCGATTCCTCGCTGCAAAGTAAGCCTCGTAGAGGACGTGCTGCTGTTGTCGCTGTGAAGTTTGATGCGACCGCTGTTGCTGCTGTGAACGCACGCGGTGGCCACAGCTATTCCGGGTGGAGGCACGTGGAGGTGGACGTCAGGGACACGCAGTTGAGTTTGGGGGAGGTTGACGAAGAGGGTTTCGAAGAATCCGTTCGAGCATGAATCTTATATATATTCAAAAAAGGAAAAAAAATCTTTGATTTGAATCTTAAATGTAAATCCAAATCCAATCAGTCTAAGTTTGATCTAATCCAAGAGGATTCACTAACATTTAAATGAAATTTAAGTGATATGAATCTTGTAAAATTTCAGTTCGAAATTTTTAAACATGCTTAAGCCTGTTTCTTCGAGCTTAGCTCGGGTTGTAGGGGGAAGATGGGTGAACAGTGCACTGCATTGTTCCAAAACCCTTTTTTCCTATCCTTATACACACACACACAACACACACACACACACTCTCTCTCTCTCTCTTAATAAAATCTAAATGAATTTATAAAAATTTCCAAAAATCACCAAAATATTCTAAAAATATTTTAATAAATAATATGTACAATATACGGTACTGTTCACAAACCCTTTTTTTTTCTGTCCTTATATATATATATATATATATATATATATATATATATATATATATATATATATATATATATATATATATACTAATAAAACTAAATGAATTTATTAAAAATTTCCAAAAATCAACAAAATATTCTAAAAATATTTTAATAAATAATATGTACAATATACATATTAGCTACTTATACTGTAGCAATTTTCTGCTACTATCAGTAATAGCAAAACTTATTAGAATTTAAATTCAAGCTTTTCAATAATTAAGAAAATACTAAAAATTAAAAATAATAAATAAAAATTTCCTAATAATTTTAGAAAAATAATACAAATATTTTCTGAAATATTTGGTACATAAACTTTTACAAAGTTATCCATGTATGTATTTAATGCAACACTTCACTTGCTATCAATATACTAACCAAATCTAAAATAAAAAATCATATAAAAATACTGTAAAATATATCAAGTAAAATTAATAAGATTTTTTTTTTTTCAAATTTTGGGGTTTTATTATCCTACCCAACTAATAAAAAATTTGTCCTCGAAATTAAAAATAATCTTAATATCAAAGGATACATGATTTTTATACAAAGGGAGAGAGCAGGTACGTCAAATCTTAACTTGGTTTCTGAAACAATGGGAGAGGGGGTTATCATAAATCCAAATTGATGCCATATTCTACAAGATAGATATTCTGGGTTCAAGGGCCTAGCCAACTTATAGAAGTTGGCTAACCGCAAAAATTGCAGTTACAAGACTTCTTTGGAGGGCCATTTATAAGGGGAAGCACGAGAGTAATGGACACTTTTGACCACAGTCACGAATCCTAAGGGTGCCTTGATATTGCCATGGCGTTCTTGGTCACTAACTTCTATAGGAGATTTACTATTGTTTAACATCGTTTCTATAAGGTCACATTTTAACAATATAGTAGGCGTCTCTCGTTCGAATATAACTAAAAACATATCAGTTCAAAAGGATTTCATTCTTTGCCTAACAGGGGAAACTAAGAGATGAGCTTGAAGAACTTATGGGAAAAAGAATTTATGGCCAAGAGTTGAGAATCCATGGTAAGTGCAGAAACCTTTCTATGGAATATGATTAGGTAAGTGTCCGGGTTCTTTAAGTCATAGTAACAGGTGTGTGTGGGATCGATGTTTAGTGTTGTGTAGGAGGCATGTGCTGGCTTGAGTGAAAAGCACATGTCATAGGTGTGGTGCGTCTTGTATGGATCATGGGTATTCAGTTAAGTTAAGGGAATGGGTCGATATTTTCATGGTTAAATCAAATAGAACAAAATAGGCATCCATAGTTTGTTCTAAGGGAAAATATGTCATCCTTGTGGTGTAATTGAAATAAATCACAAAAAAAGTATATTTGTGTGGAGCATGTACATCATGTGTATAGAGAGGCTCGTCTAGTTCATGGGTGTGAAATTTGTTGGAAGGTAAAAGCCAATATTGTGCTCTAAATATCAAAGTCACGGTATGGCTATCAAATGATACAGATAGAAGTGGACGTTATGAACCACTATTTTATTATTTCAATTGGAACCAATCTATTCCAATCATTTGCTAATTTTTAGAGAGGCTTGCCTAATCATTTCAGAATTCCGTTCTTGAAATTGAAGCTATGACACGATTTTATGATAGAACAGAATCGAAGAATCAAGGTTGCGATTGTTTACCGCGGTTATTTAAACGCACGAGCAAAGGAATATCAAATGCAATACAAATATCGTATCATAATTACCAAACAGATAGGAGAACGGTTACGAATGAAATCCAAGTTTGGCATTCCATTCTAAAAGGTAGATTTTACTAAGTTCAAGATTTTACCCAACTTATAGAACTTGGTTAATCGTGGGAAGCATAGTAATAGGACTTCTAAGAAAGTCACTTTCAAGGAGATGTATGAGTCTATGAGGTACTTTTGATTGTAGTCATGGACTCTATAGGAAGACTAGGTATTACTTATTTAACATTGCCCATATATTGATCATGTTTCATCAAGGCAGTAGGAGAGGTCTTAGTCAAGAATAACCGAGAACAAGTTGGTAAAACGGGATTCCATTCATCGCATAACATAGGCTATGAAGAGATACGGTTAAGAGATTTATGGAAGGAGGATTAGTGGACCAAGAGATAGGGACTACATAATAGGTGTCGGGTCCTACTTCATAAAGTTCGGTTTTTATAGTCCAAATATGGTGATATGCATGGATGGGTTTTAATGGCTTCCCTAATTGTATATCAATCTTTAACTGAATGAATCTTGGGTTTTAAGCTATGTTGACTGGACAATATCCTATAAAATCAATCTGAACCATTCCTATTAGGTTAGGATAACCTAGAATAGGTTCAAACTCAAGTGGTTGGGCTATTTGCCAGTCGCATTGGTTAACTAGGTTTCTTAAGCCCAAAAATGTGCCTTCTATGACTTTTGTATTTAAGTAACACATGGGGACTCAATTAAGTAGCACACTACTGGCACGTGCGTAGTGGGCTTCGAGTAGATTACAACCATATATTGGGTCGAAAGGTTTGAGTCGAGGGTGGATCTTTAAGTCAGGAAGTACATCAGAATTATGGTAAGATTTATAGTTAGCCCTTTTTGACCTAAAAGTCGCATCATAAAAATAGAGTACAAGGGGACGTGTTTGAGTAGGACATGGTAGGCCCAATTGAAGGCAGACTCATCTAGGTCTTGCATATAAAATTTGTTGAAAGATAATAGCTAGTCTTGTGCTCCGAATATCAATGTCACGGTAGGGGTCACTATTTGCAAAAACAAATGTTTGATTTACAAACTAAGAAGAAGAAAGTACAATAAGTACACTTAAATTCTGGATAAGTACAACTGTAGAAATCTGATCAGAAGACGATCACTTTATCCCTTGGATGATATGATATTGAAGACACAAGCCTCTGAAGAATGCAGCAGCACTTTATCAATAGATTATGATCATTAGTGATGCTTTAGAAATGATTTGAAACTCTATTTATAGAGTTCTGAAATAACTGTTTCTGAGTTGCATGCACATTGAGCTGCGCGTCACCTATCTAGTTGTGCAAACGGTTACTTGAACTGCTGGGACGTGTGGCATTTAGTGAGTGAGATGCACATGGTTTGGACAGTGTAGTGGACACGTTCTTCGAAATTAGTGGCATGTACGCCACGTCATCTGGCTTCTGGACAAAAATTGATCAGGTGGCACCAACTTGCTAGGTGGTGCCAGGCGCAACTTGATAACTAGCGCCTCTAACTCAGTCCTCTGTGCTGTAGTAATTAATTTTCTCGTGCCATACGATAGCTTGCACGTGCTAGCTGTCAGCATACTGACAAAATCTTCTCGAGCATAGCGTTGCTCGAGATTTAAAGAGATATTCTCCGACTGCTGTGCTGTCAGTAATGATGGTAATCATTATAGCCTCTCGAGAAAGCTTGCCCCGTGCACCTTGATGTAGGCGCAACCTGGGTCTCACACAAGTTATTGATTAGGTGCCACCTGATGTCGGCGCCTTTTTAAGAGTGGCACTCATTCATTTTTGAGCTTCTACAAGATCCACTTCAAAGTTTTTAAAGTTTCAAAGATTTTAAAATTTGAAATACTATGAATTAGAAAGGATTAATACGAGTTATGCCTGTCAATAATGTAATCGACTCCAACTTTTCAGCACAAGTTGTACAACGGTCAGGAAATCTTTTTGAGCTATAATTAGTTGTTAAGAGAGAAATTTCACTTTTTACTGCAAAGTTGTTTTCTCCCCATCTTCTGTCTTTTTCTTCTCGAGCTTCTTTGACCATCAATGGCGCCAAGGAACTTTGTTGCCGACAAGGGCAAGGTCCCTGCTGGACCTTCATCGCGTGAATCATCGATGAGGGTGCCTCGATATGCGCCAACATCGTCGAGAGCCGAGAGAGCCAACCCGTCGCTCGAAGGTGATTTTTGGAGAACGAGCCGACTTAGGCGCCAGTTAACAATAGTCCATCATGCCAGAATCGACCATCTCCTTTTAGAGCTCTGGTTAACCTGCACACTCTATAACGTACACCTCCTCTTTTTAGAGTGCAGGTACACACTTTATTACTTGTGCCTCCTCTTTTTAGAGTGTCGGCTGAATCAAAACACATTGTTCGTTTTTACGAACTGTGTTGTGCAAGTTTTGAATTTATGCCTTTTGAACTTGCACGATCGTGCATGTCGGACCTGTACACTTCAAACTTGCACCATGTACAACTTATGAACTTGTGCAATACAGAATTTGCATTCATGCAGAACTTGAGTTTATGTTCCTTCAAACTTGCACTAAGCGCACTCTGTGAATTCGCACAACATAGAACTACGTGCAATCTAGAATATATTTTAGAAGCTCGCACAACCTATGACCTCACGCACCCTGCTTTAAATTTAGAGATTGTTGCATAGACTTTGTAATTGATCCTTGTCTTGCTTTCTTTTTGCAGTTGATCTCAGGGTAGACCCAGATGCTGAGAGATTAGCTTCGACTTTCAGAGTGTCAAAGTACTGAGAGGACTTATCCTATATATCGTACTCTCAATACGATCTTCCTGAGTCTAGAAGGGCCATGCTAGCAGCTCAAGAAAATAATACCTTATTATGTCTAATGAACAATGAACCCATAGAAAGTTTGGACAATATCGTACACAAGAAATCAGCTTTCTTGTTTGGAGATACAATTAAGAAGACGTCCCAACCCAAAGCGAAAAAAGAGGACAGGATTTACCAGTTCAGGGATAGAATTATGTATCTCACAGAAATATCGAGGCACATGTTCCTGTCTCGATATGCATTCTCTAGTTACCCGCGACGGATGGCGTGGGATCTGATCCCAATTCAACAAGCCAGGGTTGGAAAATATGCTACAGACTGGTCCTCAGAACAAGGATTCATTCTACAGTACTTCAGAGAAATATAGCTCTCGCTTGAGAGGTTTTAAACCGAGCTGTGTGCCTCCCGAAGATTCATCGATGCTACTTTCCGTCAGAGTACCTATTTTTACGAACATATTTATGAAGGCTTAGGAAAGATATTCAGATCAAACTATGCGTTTAACAGGCTTGGTAAATCCTGACATGAAGCACTGGAATAGCTTGTAGTTTGGGTTTTGGATTAGTTCAAGGATAAACTCCTTGAATTAGAGCTCTATGATCCGATCTGGGCTATTGCTCACGACTTTCATCCAAATGTCCACATATTTTTGGCTCTGATAGAACGTTATAATAACAGGACCAACATATTCATGACTCCCCACGGAGAGATTGGCTTTGCACTTCATGAGATAAAGTACCTTTCACACTTGCCAATGGGTGAAAACCTATATGAAGAATACGTGCCCACGAACGTGGAGCTGGATATCCTGTCAGCAGAGAACTCTTAGATGGTGGCTGTGTTTGAGGAGCTTTTATGCCACTACATGGTCTGTTTCCTTTATTATAATAGTGCTTCCAAAGGGACCTGCTACACGACCAAATGGCTGCCATACTTATTTCTGGGCCATATCCATGAAGATAAGATCATCGAGAGTCAGGCTTGTGACCCTTGTTTCTTCAAACCGCTCAGCCGCAGCGACATAGAAAAGCTGATAGAAAAATCCAAGCATGTTGATAACATCTTGAATATAGATTGTCACCCATTCACTGCTGGTACTACCATCGAAAGTTATCTTAGGCAGGGTTACAGGCCCATGTCTCGAGAAGCCCAATTGGAGGATTTTCTCTCTTTATGGCTATGGCGGTTCGTGGTACCTGAAGCCGGTGCGGTT
This sequence comes from Iris pallida, assembly GCA_029216955.1. Classification (NCBI taxonomy): domain Eukaryota; kingdom Viridiplantae; phylum Streptophyta; class Magnoliopsida; order Asparagales; family Iridaceae; genus Iris; species Iris pallida. Next base: position 21,723,000 of record JANAVB010016599.1, read on the forward strand.
GGCAGATTCCATCGAGGCGTGCTATTCGCTGCCGTGCGTCTAGTATTCTACTACAAGATGGATCTCCTTTCGGCAATGACTTGTCGTTTGAACGTATGTCTGCATTCTTTTATTGACACCATGGTGCATGACAAGGATGCTCAGGACGACTTCCCTCGTACCGAAATACCGTACACCTATTTATTTGGGTGGTTGTTGTTGCACTATCCCAGCTTAATGAACCCTGATCTGAGTGTAGTCGGAGGAGACTTCATCAGGCATTATTCCAATGCTCGATGAAATCTAAACGCACTTTCAGAGTGTAGAAGAGCTATGAACCGAGGTTCTTGATGGAGATTTCAATGTGTCCCTCCCCTCCAGGATATGAGAATCTCCTCCCCCAGCTCATAGATTTAGAAAAGGCATCTCTCCGTATGTCTCAGGATAATTTTGCATGGTTAAAGACGATCCGGCCATCCCACCTGGTATGCCGATTTGAGGGTGAGTGTTTTTTGGAACCGTACCTACCAAGTGGATTCGCTCGACAGTTCGGCTATAATCAGATGCATGTGGGTAACGCCACCACTTGTTTACGGGCCAGGGGTTACCTAATAGACGGTGCCAGAGCTTGGAAATACTATAATGCAATAGGCACCAAGGCCATATTCTCGATGCCAAATGCTTCTGCTCAAATAGGCCCGCGTATGTTATATACATACACGAATTTTTATACTTCGGCCATACTTTCGTCGAAAATTTCAACCTAGCTGACAGTTTCGCCAGTGATAAACGGTCAAGAGCTGGGGTGCATACCGCACAATCATTCAGAGATAAGGAAGATCATGATCCCGCTGATGAACCTCTGGAGGCTTCTCTCGTGGGCTTTCATGACGAAGTCAATGACCCGTTAGATGTGTCGCTGAAGAAACGGAAGGAAAAGTCTCCTACAAATGGGCTTAGTAAAAGACAAAAGACTGGAGAGTCGTCTGCTCCATCACACTCCGACGATCTTCCTTCCCTTCCTAAAGCTCCAGAGAGGAAGAAGAAGACCACACTAATCATTGTTAAGCAGCCTACTACCAGGACAACAAGGTTCTAGACAAAGCAGATGCATATAGGAGCTTCTCTTGGAGGAGGAGAGGCAACTCCTTCTTCAGTTCCAAAGACTAGTAGGATTGTCCATGAAGAGGTTACCAGGGAGCCTAATGTGCAAGATGATCTTGATGATGTTGAAAAGGAACCTGAGACACCTCTTGTGCGTAAAACTAAAAGGAGATTAAGATTAATGGTGACTCCAACAGATCGTCAAGAAATTGACGCTTTGCCCACCCCTTTCATGCCGAAAGAGTCTTTGAGTCGACCTGATGCATCGTTGCCTTCGCAAGATCTGCCACCTCCATAAGGTAGTTTTAATACTCTTTTAATGTGATCATGATTGAGTATAATATTGCTATTATTCTTTTTCATCTGCAGAGGTTACAACAACGAGCGCTCCGGCTCCGATCATTACAGAAAAGACCTCAGAATACCTGATCATGCAGACGACCATTCCTGTGATTGCACTAGCTACAGAAGGAATAATGATGTCATCCCCAACTCCCGAGGTCCTAGATACTACACTTCTTGAGAAGGTGTTGCCTTCTACGAAATCCAACCCCGAAGTTGCAGCTCCTTCTGCAGCCCAAACTCCTACCTGCTCTCAGGAGGATAAAGAGATGATAGCGGCTCTTGAAGGCTGCGACTTCGGTGATGAGTTAATTAAAGATGATTCCACAAACTTCGTTGAAGGAGATCAAGCTTCGGTGGAGATCCCGCTGAATCACACTTACCGGTCGAAGAGGGCCGTACCACTGGTGAGGGTGAAGAATACCCAGTTGATGATAAGAGGCATCCAAGCCCAAGAGATGACGATCAGACTAAAAATGACAACCCTGAAGACATTGGGATTGATAAAAATCCTAAAATTGATGCTAAGGGGACCCAAACCCCTAAAGAACAAGTTTTTGGAACAAAGGGAGCGGAAGCGATTGCCCCAACCAGTCAAGTAGAGTCAAGGGCTGGAAGCAGCCATTTTCTGTCAGGTGGCTCAGAGGCTGGGAGCAACCAAGCGGTCGTGTCTGAGACTACTATGGCAAGGCTCCGTTCAGATCTGAATATGCCCCGTAAGACCCCATATATATTGCTGGGACCAGGTAAATTTCTGACTTTCATTTACCTTAACTCCTTTGATGATGTATACTGATTGTGTATCTTGATTGCAGAGGGTCCCGTGGGGACAATTGTAGTAACTCCGTCGACCATCTTCAGCTTTAGCTTAACCCTGGCTCCTCTGGATATGGGGACTCAGACTAAGAAGGAAGCTCCTCCATGATGTTAGTGCTCAGATCTCCTGATGCACATTCTGTGATTCCTCCAGCTGCTGCAGAAGGAGGGATTCGAGCAGAAGTGGCTACTCCTGGTATATTAGCGATGAACATGATCATCGTTGAAGCTTATACCAATGCTTTTTTCACCTCTCTGGGCCTCTAGTTCGGATGGTATTGGAAAAGGACCAACCTTATGAGTCAATAAGGGGCCCTTCCTCTTTTATTATTGAAGCTATTCGCAAAATCGACGATCTGGATAGAGTCAACTACTTGGAGCATATCTTAGATGAGCTTGAGGAATCTAATCAAATCTTATAAAGATCTAACAAGGGGAAATATCCAAAATCTCATAGATGCTTAATGTGAAGCGATGGCTCGTGAATCTGTAGCACGACGAGCTGACTTCGAAGCTTCTGTGGTTTCTTTCTCACGACGCTCTGCAGATATGGAACCTCGCATTGTCGAGACTACTTCTGTTGAGCGTTATAAGACTTAAGCCACAGAGAAGGAGAAAGAAATGACTGAATATCAAGCTCGCCTCTGGAATTTAGAAACTAAGATGGCCCGATTTCAAGAAGTACTCAAAGCAGCTCGACGACGTGAAGAGAAAATACTGGAAATACATCAAATTGCCGCGAGCCAACTAGATGATCTGAAGAGACAACGGGACAAACTTATTCGAACTCAAGGTGCAGAACTGGAACGCCGAGCTGACTCTCTACAACCGTTTGATCTAAAATCTGGAAGAGCTCTGGCTAGGTAAAAGGTGCTTGACTCCAGAATAGAGAGAGCCGAGAATCTGAAGAAACTGATCATTGATCTTAGTACTCAACTCCCTCAATAAATCTATCCCTGATAGCTTTTTTTTTGTTATCTTTCACATAATGTACACTTTTTGATATTTTGCACATCATTGGAAATAAAAATGAATGATCTTTGTGTGGTTCCATTACTTGTTACATATCTGTTATAGACATAAGTAATAGACAAGAGTATGAAGTATGTTAAGAGGTATCGGACATGACATATCTTCTTAGAAAATAACAATACTTATTATATATGTTCAGAGGTAATGTGGACGTGACAGAATATAATTTTGAGATATTGTTATTTCAAATGACGACTTTATCAGAGGTAATGTGGACATAATAGGTTGCTGATGTAGATAATAGAATTCAGAGGTAATGTGGACATGAATTCATATATCCATCGACTACCTTTGAATCAACTGGGATTCAAAAATAGGATATCTTTTAAAACAACTGGGTTTCAAAAGACAACATTTGTGATGATGTGATATGATCTGGATAGACTCAACTAGAGATTTTCTTTGACAGTTTATTATCTGTGGTTTTATCTACGGAAGAGTAAATAAAAGATAATAAATCGAAGAGTTGAAGGATATACAATATTCAGAGAATATCTTATACATTCTTCAAATATAGTATTTCTTTAAGAATTTGCCATTGATAGGCATCATAGCGACTCGGACATCCATCTCGGTCGATTGATAAGCTTCGTTTGAGAAAACCTTGCTTACAATATAGGGACCTTCCCACTTTACTTCGAATTTTCCTTTGCTCATTGTATCATAGTCATGGGACGTCTGACAGTAAGAAACAATTCTTCTTTTTGAAATGCTCGTACTTTGACTTTACGGTTGAAAGCTTTTGAGATGTGGGCTTGATATAGCTCAATATGTTGTTGAGCTAGTAGCCGCTTCTCGTTAAGTGCTTCAAGCTCCTGAAGTCGAAGACGATCATTATTTTCTATTTTGAGTTCATTGGCAATCGCAATTCTCAAGGAAGGGATTTGAATTTCCAAAGGTAAGACGACTTCGCATCCATACACTAAGGAGAAAGGTGTATAACCGATCGGAGTGCATACGGTAGTACGATAAGCCTATAGACATTCTCCAAGCTTTTTGCTCTAATTTCTTTTATTAGTAGAAATAAACTTCTTGAGAAGCTTGATGATGATTTTGTTGAATGCTTCTGCCAAACCGTTTGCTGCAGGATTATATGTTATGGAAGCAACATTGTTGATCCTGTTGTTATCGCAGAATCGAGTAAACTTTAACTAATGAATTGGGGTCCATTGTCATGAATAATTCAACGAGGAACGCCGAATCGATAAATTACATGATGTTTGATGAAGCTAATCACACTACTGGTTTTGACTTCAACCAAGGGTATAGCTTCTGCCCATTTCGAGAAATAGTCGGTTATAGCTAATATAAATCGATGTCCTCTAGATGACAGTGGGTTTATGGAACCAATCACGTCCATATCCCAAGCTTCAAAGGGCCATGATACGGTAGTCAGATGCAAGAATTATGATGGTTGATGAATAAAATCTGAATAGATTTGACACGCTTGGCATTTTCTTGTATATTCAATGGCATCAGATACTATAGTGGGCCAGTAGTAACCCATACGTCGAATACGATCATGTAGCTTAGGATCGGGCTGATGTTGTCACGACCCGCTACCCAAATTATTGGGCCGGGCCGAGTCATGTCCAGCCTGCGTTTGGGATAAAACGCAGTAAGCTGTTCTAGAGATTACAAGACAAGACTAAATGTGCTAACAGTTCTATAAGTGAATAAAAGTCATAAATGCTCCAAACACAAAAGTCGTCTCATATAGTAAAATGTCCAAAGTATAAGTCTGAAATGTAAAACTGGATACATGTCCAGTTACAAAATACGTAGTCTAATATATGACTACACTAAGTATCCCAAGTGACTATGCAAACTAGGTGAGTTTTCCCGCAGGTACATCCTCGTAAAGCAAAGCCGGGTCCTCGGCAGTATCTCCATAATATGAGTCGCAGAGTAACTCATCCTCAGTAAGGATACCTACAACGTTATCCTGTCAGGACGGGAGCAAGTACTGATTCTAATAAACTAGCATATGAAACATAGAAATGAACATAAGAGGAATAACTGGAAACAAGGTAGCTAGGGAGGTGGCACTGTGGAGTGATCGGAGTTAGGGTTACGGCGGGTGGGAAGTAGAGGAGACGGTGGTCGTGGGCGGTCGTGGTAGTGTTTTAGGGTTAGGGTTTGGTCTGTGTCACTCCCCGTTCCCGAAATGCGTATTTTTATACATGTACAACTCATGAGTATTTATTTAGTATCCATCATGTATTATTCTGTATTTAAATTTCTTTAAATTCCTGTTAATTAATTATCTGCTCTTTGAATTTTTTTGTTAATTTATTTCCTGCAATCTTATTATGTGTATTTTAATTCCTGCATTTTAACCCCTGCTTTAGTCTTATTGTGGTTGGGCTTCTTGGGTTCATGGTGCAACCCGGCCCATTAGCTTCCACCTACCACCCCCTTGCTATTTAAAGCTTCCATCTCTTCTCTCTCCTCATAACTTCATTCTTACCATTACTTCTTCTTCTTCCTTCCATTATTCTCCACCACCTACCAGCAGCAGGAGAAGGCAAGTGCAAACTTGCTTCTCAATCATCCATTTTTATGGATCATTACTCTTCTTCTCATGATCCTGAGAGAGTTTAGTGCTTGGCATATGTGATTTCTGTGGCTTGTTTTCTCTAGATCTAAGTTTGTATTTTCGGCTGTTCATGGGTTTTAAATCTACCAACTTAGCGTATTTTCGAATCAGAGAGTTAATGTGGTAGAACTGCTAGTTAGTCACGCTCGCGTTTGCGTGCGTGAATTTCTTAGTCACGCTCGCGTTTGCGTGCGTGTATTTCTTAGTCACGCTCGCGTTTGCGTGCGTGTATTTTCAGTCACGCACACATCCATGAGCGTGCGTGTATTTTCAGTCACGCTCACGTTCTCATGAGCGTGCGTGTATTTTCAGTCATGCTCACGTTCTCATGAGCGTGCGTGTATTTTTAGTCACGCACGCGTCTCTACGTGTCTGCATGATTTTTCACGCTCACGTCTCTATTTGGGTGCGTGGGTTTTTAGTCACGCACACATCCATGAGTGCGTAGATTTTTAGTCACGCACACATCCATGAGTACGTAGATTTTTAGTCACGCACACATCTTTGCGTGCGTGAATTTCTTGTCACGTTCACACTGTACATGAGTGCGTGTATTTTTAGTCACGCTGTACATGCGTGTATTACTTCTTACGCTCGCTGTTCACGCCCATTTTCCACGCTCACACCAACATAGACTTCTTGCGTGACTTTTGGCCTTAGCATAGACTTGTTGGCGTGACTTCCTGACCTGGGTATTTTTTATTTATTCCACAACTTATTCATTTAAGGATGGCATGATAATTCTCCTATTATATCCTTACGCCTTTTTGCATGAACTTGATAAATCATGATATGTTAAAATTGTTAAAATGGATTGTTATGTAGAATGCGCCTTGTGTCCTGATTGATCCATGGATACCCAGTATGACTAGAACTTAACCCTGAGAGTTATAGGCTCGACCCCATATAATACTAATTGATTTTTCATGCCTTGTCACCATTGATAATGATTGTGACATTGACTAATAATCGATCATGCGTTTCTAGTTGGAACTAAGAGACTGGCTAGTCGTCTTATTGAATTGAATGAATGAGACACGTTCATGTAATGAACTATCGTACTCGATTAGCTGATCCCGAATATTGGCATACAGGCACATGCAGGTTTCAAATTATTTATTTAGTTATTTATCTTGCGAAAACAGCATGTGTACTTTATGGTCAAGGCATGATTATCCCGTGGTCAGATTTGATTGTTGCATCACGCTATGTAAAACCTACAACCTAGCCGCACGGGTATCGTTGTAGAGTTACGCATATCGTACCCCGTACGAAAGTACTCATTGAATGACCATGATCCACGGCATGGAACTTCACTCAACGTAGAGACCATTAAGTCAAATAAAATAATGATGGCATGGAGAGAATGGATTCCCGAGTTCTTACATGGCAGCCCTCTTGGGACTATTAAGTGCCCGACAGGCCGGCTGGTTCCCACGAATACTGTAAATCTGCCACACGGGCAGGGAACAGTATCTGCTTATATTATTGTACATGCTATAACGGCGGGCGTCCCGCTGGGACTCGTCTAACTACATGATTGGCACAATTGATTGACTGGATAGACTAGCCTTGCTCGCACATAGTAAGAACTGAGGAAATCCCTATTTGCATAATTCCAGGATAACTTGGGACTCACAATAGCAAGCCGTAGTAGTTGATTGGCCGTTCAAGATGATTTGTTTGTGTACTGTACCTACTCTGTTGCCTAACTGAGATGATCAGAATGTCAGGACATGACGAGCCAACTTCTGTCCTTGTTTGGTTGGGAGGTTGGTTCGAAGTGTCGTGATGTTATGTGAATCCTAGTGGAAAGCAGATATCTATTATTATATTCTCTTACTTACCGGTTTAATCCTTTATATCGTCCTTCCTTGTGGTACTTGCTATTAGAGGTCTAACCTCTCTGGTTTTGCATGGCCAGATTTAGAGCCGGTCCCCGAGGATCCAGCTTACTTCTACCTCCAAGATGGTCAACACTAGAGGGATGATCGCAGGAGGACTCGAGTGGGTTCCTTACTTCACCACTCGTTTTGTTACTTACTTTATACTTAGCCGTTTGGCACCGACATGTTAGTCGGATTGTCTTGTACTTACTTTTGCATAATTATAACTAAGTCAGACTGCAGCTGATAACAATTGTGTATACTTGCTATACCATCTGGCTATGTTTTGTGAAGCCAGATCTCAAGAACATTTTGACTGAGCGTTTGGGACGCCTTACTGCTTTTTCTTACATGTTCTCTATTTCTGTTTCTTACTTGAATGATTGAGACAATAGATGTGAAGTGACCATAGTAAGACTTTCATGTAGTATGCACCCCCTCGTCTGGTTAGACAGCATTGATCGTATTATACGGTATTCATCTACCCGTAATACGTAGCTGGCTGAGTCATTCCCCCGCTCTCCAGTATTCTGGTTCTGGGGCGTGACAAGGTTTTAGTGGTGGCCCATGCAGGTCTGATTTCAGACTTGTGGGGTGTTTTGATTTATAGGATGTCTCAATCATACATGTTCTCCCTTGATCTCATAATTCGTTACTCTTGACTCTAGCTTGACATTTCGGTATCCTTTGACTTCATTGATCCTTCATGTCCGGTTGTTCGATTGTTCTCTTGTCCCTTTTCTTAGGGGCACTTCGTCCGCATCTGCCAGGGCTGGCAACAGTAACAAGAGCAACATGGACAACCTGACCCTGTTGGTCAGCAACAAGGGCCGATACTAACTCAAGAGGCTACCCAGGAAGAAGTGATAGTGGAACCAGTAGCTAGATCGCAGTATCCGGATGTTCCACCACCGCTAACAGTTCCACCTACCCAAGTGGACACACCAGCCCTTCTGGAGATCATGAGAGGAATGATGGCCACTCAGCAACATCAGATGTTGGCCCAGCAACGCATGCACACTCAGCTACAAGAGCAGAATGTGCTACTCAACCAAGGATTACAGACGGCATTGGAAAGAGGAGTGAGGACTGATTCAGGAGCATCAGCCAGGTTTTGTAAGTACAACCCCCGCCGTTTCGAGGGCACGGAAGATGCCATGTCAGCAGATGCATGGCTTAAGGACATGGAGGCTATTCTGACAGCAGCTAAGGTACCGGCAGAAGAACGTGTGGATCTAGTGAAGTTGTTACTTCAGGATCTCGCACGTGATTAGTGGGAATCGGAGGAAGTGGGCATTAGACGTCCTGTGGCTTGGGACGATTTCACGGTAAGATTCAAGACCAAGTACTATGTAGTTGTGGCACGGTTTGAGCTACAACAGAAGTTTATCAGCCTCAGGCAGGCTGGCAAGACTGTAGATGCTTATGCAGCAGAATTCTGCAGATTGAGTAGATTCGCCCCAGAGATGGTAGCAACAGAGAGCCAGAGGGCTATGAGGTTTCAGCAGGGGTTTTATCTTGAACTCTTGCAATTGATAGAGGGGCACAATTACCAGACTTTTGATGAGATATTGACGGCGACTCGAAGGTATGAGATCACCATTCAGAGGCTTGCAGTAAGGACTGGGGGTCAGAAGAGATCCCACAGTCAGATTGAAGGAGGAGGGGGAGAAGCGCCCCGAACAACAGTACCATCCACCGGCATTCGTATCCACGATGTGACGATACAAGGGCCAGCACCACCCAGGCAGCAGCAACAACAACAGAGGAAGAACCAGCAACCCCTGGCGGGCTGTACTTATTGTGGAAAGATGGGACATACTAGAGATGTGTGTCGGACATTAAATGGATTGTGTCTGATATATGGAAATCCAGATCATCGGGTTACCACATGTCCCATGAATTCGAGGTCAGGAGGACCAGGACAGCAGTTTCCTGCTCTGCCAGCACCAGGGGCAGGCCAGTATCGAGGACCAGCCGTGGCAGTTAAGCCGTTGGCGCAGCGACCGTTAGTGCAGCAGGCTCAGATGTTTCGGCAGCAGGGACCGCCGATGCAGCAACACCAGCATAGACCACTCCAGCATCATCAAGGCTGGGGCCAGCAGCAGCATCAGGCTAGGCCGCAGCATGGAAATCAGCAAGGAGGTCGAGGGCAAGCATTCACTCTGTCCTTGGAAGAGGCATTGGCATCGGGAGATGTTGTGGCAGGTAACATTCTCGTCGTCTCATATCTCGTAGTAGCATTGTTTGATTCAGGAGCATCCTATTCATTTATATCTGCACAATTTGCGACACGACTAGGAATAGAGTTCGAGGCATTGCCAGGAAGGTTGAATATACTCACTAGTAATGGGCTCGTAGGAGTTAGTAGAGTTATTTTAGCATGTAGCGTTGTAGTTTGCGGGCATTCTTTACCTGCCCGGTTGATAGAATTTCCTGTTGGAAATTTCGACGTTATCTTAGGCATGGACTGGCTGAAAGACAGTCATGCGACAATAGATTGTCGTAGAGGGAGTGTATCTTTTGATATTCCAGGCAGGGAGAGATTCACCTTAGTCAGATCAGAGACAACTCAACCAGAGCAGGGAATAGTAGCGGCAATGGAAGAAGTTCAGATCTCGAAGGTAGTTGAAGAATTTCTAGACGTATTTCCTGAAGAACTTCCAGGTCTACCACCAGTTAGAGATATTGAGTTCAGTATAGAATTGGCACCAGGAACTAAACCGATATCAGATCGGGTTTACAGAATGGCGGATTCAGAGCAGGCCAAGGTATATCAGCATATTGAGGAACTGAAGGAAAAGAAGTTTATCCAAGCTAGTGTATCACCGTGGGCAACACCAGTGGTACTTGTGGGGAAGAAGGATGGGTCATCCAGGTTATGCATTGACTACAGGAAGCTTAACGCGACAACAGTGAAGAATAAGTACCCATTACCCAGGATCGACGACTTATTTGACCAGTTGAGTAAAGCTAGAGTTTTCTCCAAGATAGATCTTCGTTCAGGGTACCATCAGGTGAGGGTTCGGAAGGAAGACATTCCCAAGACAGCATTCAGGTCGAAGTATGGGCATTATGAATTCTTAGTAATGCCGTTTGGTTTGACCAATGCTCCAGCGATATTTATGGATTTGATGAACCGCGTCTTTATGCCATACTTAGACCAGTTTGTCGTTGTGTTTCTTGACGACATCCTCGTATACTCTGCTAGTGAAGAGGAGCATGAAGACCACCTTAGGAAAGTGTTGCAGATTCTGAGAGAGAACCAGTTGTATGCCAAGCTCAGCAAGTGTGAGTTTTGGTCGGATCACATTTCCTTTTTGGGTCACATCATATCAGGAGCTGGAGTAGCAGTAGATCCCAAGAAGATAGAAGCAGTAGAAAGTTGGCCAGTACCCAAGACCATAGCAGATGTGTGGAGTTTCTTGGGATTAGCAGGATATTACAGAAGATTTGTTTCAGACTTTGCAAGACTTTCAGCGCCCATGACCCGTTTGACCCGGAAGGATGTACCATTCGTTTGGTCGGCAGAATGTCAGGCATCATTCGAGACTTTGAAGCAGAAGTTGATATCAGCACCTATTCTTACATTGCCGGTTGGACCCGGAGGTTTTACAGTATATTGCGATGCGTCAGGTAAAGGACTAGGATGTGTCCTTATGCAGCATGGGAAGGTGATAGCATATGCATCTAGGCAGCTTCGGGACCACGAGAAGAATTATCCAACTCATGATTTAGAGTTGGCGGCAGTAGTGTTTGCTCTGAAGCTATGGAGACATTACTTATATGGTGACCGGGTGGAGATGTACACAGATCATAAAAGTCTGAAGTACATCTTTACTCAGAAGGAGCTGAACATGAGGCAGAGAAGATGGCTGGAGTTGATTAAAGATTATGACGTAGAGCTTCAGTATCACCCAGGCAAGGCTAATGTTGTAGCAGACGCTCTTAGCAGGAGAGGCGGCGTATTTATGTTGACAACGCAGAAGCACATTTTAGAAGACCTTCAGGAGATGGGCATCGAAGTTATACTTTCTAGTGATGTAGGAGTTCTAACAAGTCTGCAAGTTCAATCTGACTTAGTAGACAGGATCAAGGCAGCTCAGGCATAAGACCCAAGGATTCAGAAGCTTAGGACAGAATGCGAGTCAGGACTCAGGAAAGAGATGAGAATTCATGAAGATGGTACACTTAGGTTTGGATCACGACTATGTGTGTCTAGTGGAGATATCAGACAAGAGGTTATGGCAAAGGCTCACAGTTCTCAGTATTCTATTCATCCTGGAGGGACCAAAGATGTACCAAGATATCAAGCAGCATTTCTGGTGGAACGGGATAAAGAGGGAGATAGCTAGATTTGTTTTCCGTTGCTTGGTATGTTAGCAAGTGAAGGCAGAACAACAGAGGCCAGCTGGGTTATTGCAACCGCTTCCTATTCCGGAGTGGAAATGGGAGCATATTACAATGGACTTTGTGACCGGTTTACCGAGATCACCAAGTGGTAAGGACGCTATTTTGGTGATAGTGGACCGACTTACGAAGGTAGCACACTTTCTTCCTTTCAGAGTAGGACAATCTACAGAAAAGTTGGCAGAGTTATATATGCAATAGATAGTCAGGCAGCATGGAGTCCCTGTCAGTATTGTGTCGGATCGGGATACCCGTTTTATATCATATTTCTGGAAGAGCTTACACCATAGTCTGGGTACCAAGTTAAGATTTAGCACGGCCTACCATCCGCAGACGGATGGGCAATCAGAAAGAACGATTCAGACTTTAGAAGATATGTTGCGAGCTTGCACTTTAGATTTTGGAGGATCTTGGGAGAGCCACCTGCACTTGGTCGAGTTCTCATGCAACAATAGTTATTAAGCCAGTATCCAGATGGCGCCATTCGAAGCACTGTATGGTAAGAAGTGCAGGTCACCGCTTGCATGGGATGATATCGGAGAGAGGAAGATGTTAGGCCCAGAAATGATTGTTCAGACGGTTGAAGTGGTTAAGAGAATTAGAGAGCGACTTCGAGTTGTGCAGGATCGGCATCGTCATTGGGAGGACCAGCATCGTAGGCCGTTAGAATTCTCTGTTGGGGACCACGTATTCTTGCGGATCTCACCTACTCGTGGGGTCATTAGATTTGGCGTTCGCGGGAAATTGAGTCTGCGGTACGTGGGCCCATTTGTTATCCTTGATCGGATAGGCGATGTTGCTTATCGTTTATCCCTCCCGTCTTCGTTACGAGAGGTGCTTGATGTGTTTCATGTATCTCAATTACGTAGGTATGTATCGGACCCAAGTCATGTCCTCGATCACTCTGAGCTGGTTGTTGGTACCAACCTGTCTTACGAGAAACAGCCTATGTCCATTTTAGACCGAAGAGAGAAGATACTCAAGAACCGAACAATTAGTCTTGTCCGTGTTGCTTGGGGTCATCACTCCTTAGAAGAGTCAACGTGGGAACATGAGGATGATATCCGATCACGGTATCCACACCTGTTTGACTCGCAGGGTATATCTCTTTCTGTATACCTTGATTGTCCTGATTCTTCATGCTTATCACCCTACGGATAGGATTACTTAATATCGTAGATTGATAGATTTATATATATAGTACTTGCTTTTGATATGGTAATAATGATTGCTTGCTCGCTAGAATTACTTGTATTAGTTTAGCTCCGATATTTCTACCTGCTTGGATTTGAAATTTCGAGGACGGAATTTTTCTAAGGTGGGCAGAGATGTCACTCCCCGTTCCCGAAATGCGTATTTTTATACATGTACAACTCATGTTATTTAGTATCCATCATGTATTATCCTGTATTTAAATTTCTTTAAATTCCTGTTAATTAATTATCTGCTCTTTGAATTTTTCTGTTAATTTATTTCCTGCAATCTTATTATGTGTATTTTAATTCCTATATTTTAACCCCTGCTTTAGTCTTATTGTGGTTGGGCTTCTTAGGTTCATGGTGCAACCCGGCCCATTAGCTCCCACCTACCACCCCCTTGCTATTTAAAGCTTCCATCTCTTCTCTCTCCTCATAACTTCATTCTCACCATTACTTCTTCTTCTTCCTCCCATTATTCTCCACCACCTACCAGCAGCAGGAGAAGGCAAGTGCAAACTTGCTTCTCAATCATCCATTTTTATGGATCATTACTCTTCTTCTCATGATCCTGAGAGAGTTTAATGCTTGGCATATGTGATTTCTGTGGCTTGTTTTCTCTAGATCTAAGTTTGTATTTTCGGCTGTTCATGGATTTTAAATCCACCAACTTAGCGTATTTTCGAATCAGAGAGTTCATGTGGTAGAACTGCTAGTTAGTCACGCTCGCGTTTGCGTGCGTGTATTTCTTAGTCACGCTCGCGTTTGCGTGCGTGTATTTCTTAGTCACGCTCGCGTTTGCGTGCGTGTATTTTCAGTCACGCACACATCCATGAGCGTGCGTGTATTTTCAGTCACGCTCACGTTCTCATGAGCGTGCGTGTATTTTCATTCATGCTCACGTTCTCATGAGCGTGCGTGTATTTTTAGTCACGCACGCATCTCTACATGTCTGCATGATTTTTCACGCTCACGTCTCTATTTAGGTGCGTGGGTTTTTAGTCACGCACACATCCATGAGTGCGTAGATTTTTAGTCACGCACACATCCATGAGTGCGTGGATTTTTAGTCACGCACACATCTTTGCGTGCGTGAATTTCTTGTCACGCTTACACTGTGCATGAGTGCGTGTATTTTTAGTCACACTGTGCGTGCGTGTATTACTTCTCACGCTCGCTGTTCACGCCCATTTTCCACGCTCACCCCAGCATAGACTTCTTGCGTGACTTTTGGCCTTAGCATAGACTTGTTGGCGTGACTTCCTGACCTGGCTATTTTTTATTTATTCCACAACTTATTCATTTAATGATTGTGACATTGACTAATAATCGATCATGCGTTCCTAGTTGGAACTAAGAGACTGGCTAGTCGTCTTATTGAATTGAATGAATGAGACACGTTCATGTAATGAACTATCGTACTTGATTAGCCGATCCCGAATATTGGCATACAGGTACATGCAGGTTTCAAATTATTTATTTAGTTATTTATCTTACGAAAATAGCATGTGTACTTTATGGTCAAGGCATGATTATCCCGTGGTCAGATTTGATTGTTGCATCACGCTATGTAAGACCTACAACCTAGCCGCACGGGTATCGTTGTAGAGTTACGCATATCGTACCCCGTACGAAAGTACTCATTGAATGACCATGATCCACGGCATGGAACTTCACTCAACGTAGAGACCATTAAGTCAAATAAAATAATGATGGCATGGAGAGAATGGATTCCTGAGTTCTTACATGGCAACCCTCTTGGGACTATTAAGTGTCCGACAGGCCGGTTGGTTCCCACGGATACTGTAAATCTGCCACACGGGCAGGGAACAGTATCTGCTTATATTATTGTACATGCTATAACGGCGGGCGTCCCGCTGGGACTCGTCTAACTATATGATTGGCGCAATTGATTGACTGGATAGACTAGCCTTGCTCGCACATAGTAAGAACTGAGGAAATCCCTATTTGCATAATTCCAGGATAACTTGGGACTCACAATAGAAAGCCGTAGTAGTTGATTGGCCGTTCAAGATAATTTGTTTGTGTACTGTACCTACTCTGTTGCCTAACTGAGATGATCAGAATGTCAGGACATGACGAGCCAACTTCTGTCCTTGTTTGGTTGGGAGGTTGGTTCGAAGTGTCGTGATGTTATGTGAATCCTAGTGGAAAGCAGAGATCTATTATTATATTCTCTTACTTACCGGTTTAATCCTTTATATCGTCCTTTCTTGTGGTACTTGCTATTAGAGGTCTAACCTCTCTTGTTTTGCATGGCCAGATTTAGAGCCGGTCCCCGAGGATCCAGCTTACTTCTACCTCCAAGATGGTCAACACTAGAGGGATGATCGCAGGAGGACTCGAGTGGGTTCCTTACTTCACCACTCGTTTTGTTACTTACTTTATACTTAGCCGTTTGGCACCGACATGTTAGTCGGATTGTCTTGTACTTACTTTTGCATAATTGTAACTAAGTCAGACTGCAGCTGATAACAATTGTGTATACTTGCTATACCATCTGGCTATGTTTTGTAAAGCCAGATCTCAAGAACATTTTGACTGAGCGTTTGGGACGCCTTACTGCTTTTTCTTACGTGTTCTCTATTTCTGTTTCTTACTTGAATGATTGAGACAATAGATGTGAAGTGACCATAGTAAGACTTTCATGTAGTATGCACCCCCTCGTCTGGTTAGACAGCATTGATCGTATTATACGGTATTCATCTACCCGTAATACGTAGCTGGCTGAGTCATTCCCCCGCTCTCCAGTATTCTGGTTCTGGGGCGTGACAGTCTTGGGAAGAAGGGGGTCATTTATAGGTTGGTTAAGGCGGTGGGTCGGCCGGGAAAGGCGGGGAAAAAGCGAGTCGGCGGTCGACGTCGGCGTGGCAGTCGGCCAGCCGAGTCGTCGGGGGTGGGTAGAATAGGATTTAGCACTTAGGTCCTCCTAGTTTAGGATTTTACAGTTAGGCCCCTACCAATAGCTAAATGCAAAAGTAAATTTGCATAACCCATCCCACACTGTTTAGTACAAATAAAATTTGCACATAACAATTGGGAAATTGTAAACCGATATTTAAACAATCTAATTAATTGTAAAACTCAATTAAAACTTTTTAGAAAATTATAAATTGTTATTTTTTTATTTAAAACTCATTTAAAATTTATTTTAAAATTCTAGAAAAATTTCTAAAAATCATAATAAATATTTTAAGGCTAAATATGACATTAAAAATTAATTAACACTAATTAAATAAATTTTTAAAAACAGTGGCTCACAAGTCTTCCCTCCTTGAAAAATTTCGTCCTCGAAATTCACAAGGATTGAAGACCCTATAATTCTAACATAGCAAGCAATGCAACAAATGACTAAGGCTATGATCGAAACTAACCTCTAAGGTTTCAAGCGGGAACGGGTGGTTCCCTCGCAGCGGTTGGATTGAACAAGTAAGGGTATCTCTCCCTCATGTCCGACTCCCTCTCCCAAGTAGATTCACCTGGAGAGTGACGGCTCCAAGCTACTCGTACTAAGGGTATAACCTTGTTTCTCAGCCTCTTCTCTCTTCTGTCTAATATCTCCACTGGCTGCTCAGAAACTGTAAGGCTCGGTCCGACCTCCAACTCTGAATGATCTAGCACATGGCTGGGGTCTGGAACATATCTCCTCAGCTGAGATACGTGAAAGACATCGTGAACTCCTGCTAGGTTGGGTGGAAGTGCAACCCTGTAAGCTACCTCTCCGATCCTGCCAAGTATCTCGAACGGCCCGATGTATCTGGGGCTCAGCTTCCCTCCTCGTCCGAACCAGATCGTCCCTCTAGTAGGTGATATCTTCACTAGCACCATATTACCGTCTGCAAACTCCATCGGTCTGCGACTAGCATCAGCCCAGTGTTTCTGCCTGTCCTGAGCTACTCTGAGCCTGTCTCTGATCATCCCGACTTTCTCTGCTGCATCCGTGATCATCTCTGGCCCAAGCATAACTCTGTCTCCAACATCGTCCCAAAAGAGCGGCGTGCGGCATCGTCGTCCATATAGCGCCTCGAAAGGAGACATACCGATACTGGCTTGGTAGCTGTTGTTGTATAAAAACTCTACCAAGTACAGATGGCTCTCCCAAGATTCTCCAAAGTCCAGCACGCAGGTCCTCAGCATATCCTCCAGTGTCTTAATCGTCCTCTCGGACTGCCCATCTGTCTGCGGGTGGTACGCCGTATTGAACTTGAGACTACTGCCCAACTCCTCCTGCAAGCTCCTCCAGTAGTGGGACGTGAATCTGCTGTTTTTGTCCGACATGATGCTCACTGGCACTCCGTATAGGCGAACTATCTGCTGCATGTATAGCTCTGCCAACTTCTCGGTGGAAAGCCCCACCTTGAAGGGTATGAAGTGCGCACACTTCGTCAGCCTGTCCACGATGACCCAAATGGCATCCTTCCCTCCTTGGGAACGAGGAAGCCCTGAGACGAAGTCCATCGTAATATGTTCCCACTTCCACTCGGGAATGGGTAACGGCTGCAACAAACCAGCTGGCCTCTGGCGCTCCGCCTTGACCTGCTGGCAAACTAGGCATCTCGAGATAAAATGTGATACATCCCTCTTCATCCCGTGCCACCAAAGATATTCCCGCAAGTCACGGTACATCTTGTTAGCACCAGGGTGAACAGAATATCTCGATTGGTGCGCCTCCTGTAAGACTGCCTTTACCAGCTCTCCCTTCGGCACGCACAATCGGCTGCCATGTCTCAAGGATCCATCCTCTGCTACAGTGAAGTCATACAGCAATCCAGCTAAAGCCTGGGCTCAAAGTCTACGAAGGCGCTCATCTGTAGACTGTGCCTCCCGGATCTGCTCCATCAAACCTGACTGAATGTCAAGCGCCATCATCTGTATCACTGATCCTGGCCAAACTAACTCGATACCGAGCTTCTCCAGATCTTCCCACAAATACCGATCTATCATCAGATACCATGCCATCGGATGCCTGCTCAGCGCATCCGCCATCACATTTGCCTTCCCGGGGTGAAACTGTAAATCGATGTCGAAGTCTTTCATCAACTCCAACCATCGTCTTTGCCTCATGTTCAGCTCTTTCTGCGTGAACACATATTTCAAGCTTTTGTGATCAGTAAAGATTTCCACACGCTCTCCGTATAAGTAATGTTTCCATAACTTGAGTGCAAAGATCACCGCAGCTAACTCTAGGTCATGGGTAGGATAATTTTGCTCATGAGTCCGCAATTGCCTAGATGCATAAGCAATTACTTTTCCATGCTGCTGTAGAACACATCCTAGCCCCTTCCCAGAAGCATCGCTGTATATGGTGAAACCTCCAGAATCTGAAGGTAACGTCAGAACTGGAGCGTTCGTCAGCCTCCTCTTCAGCTCCTCAAATGCTGCCTGGCAGTCCTCTGACCAAATGTACTCTGCGTCCTTCCGCGTCAGCTTCGTTATGGGTTCAGCTATCCTAGCAAAGTCCTGGACGAACTTTCTATAATAGCCTGCTAAACCCAGAAAGCTCCTAATCTCTGAAACTGACGTCGGAGCCTTCCATGTCTCAACTGCAGCAATCTTCCTGGGATCCACCGAGATTCTATCTCCAGTAACTACATGGCCGAGAAACTCCACTCGGTCTAAAAAGAACTCGCACTTCGGCAATTTGGCAAACAATCTCTCCTGCCTCAGAATCCCCAAAACTATCCGCAAGTTCTCTGTATGCTCCTCCGGCGTCTTCGAGTATATCAGGATATCGTCGATAAACACTATAACGAACTTATCCAGATACTGGTGGAATGTCTTATTCATCAAATTCATAAAGACAACTGGCACATTTGTGAGACCAAATAGCATTACCAAAAACTCGTACTGCCCGTACTTCGTGTTGAATGCCGTCTTCTGGATGTCTGCTGCCCTAACCTTCACCTGGTGGTACCCGGATCTCAAGTCTATCCTGGAAAACACCTTCGCCCCGCTCAACTGGTCGAACAAATCATCTATCCTGGGCAGAGGATATTTGTTCTTGATGGTGATGACATTCAAGGCCCGATAGTCAATACACAACCGAACTGTACCATCCTTCTTAGGTACAAAGAGCACTGGCACTCTCCATGAAGAAGCACTGGATCGAATGAAACCCTTTTTCAATAGGTCATCAATCTGCTCTTTCATCTCTACGGCCTCCTTGGGATTCACTCTATAGCAAGCCCGGGATACTGGTGATGAACCCGACACTAAATCTATAGTGAACTCCACATCTCTGTCAGGCGGAAGTCCTGGAAGATCCTCTGGGAATACATCCATAAACTCCCTAATGATAGGGTGTGGCGGTGCTACGTCCCCAACTGTCGTACAACAGTTCGGCTCTAGGCTGATCTCCGGCCCTGTCCTCCTGACACTGAATGGTGCTGTGTCTGGGGGACTGAACAAAATACTACCCTCATGACAATCTATAGATGCATGGGCATAGCTAAGCCAGACCATCCCCAATATGATATCATAACTGGGGAGTGGCACCACAAAGAATCGTCCCCTGAACTCTCTTCCGGCTATAAAAA
Organism: Iris pallida; assembly: GCA_029216955.1. Classification (NCBI taxonomy): domain Eukaryota; kingdom Viridiplantae; phylum Streptophyta; class Magnoliopsida; order Asparagales; family Iridaceae; genus Iris; species Iris pallida. The sequence continues at coordinate 21,742,921 of JANAVB010016599.1, forward strand.
TAGAACATCTATAGATAGCTCTAATAGGCACTGGTCCTCCCCCCGTCATCACTCTACTAATCTCCGTAGTAGGTGTAGCTACTAGATGGTGTTTATGCATAAACTCTAATGATAGGAAGCTATGAGATGTACCAGAATCAAACAAGCATAGAGCTAGAAAAGTATGCAAATAAACATGACATGTGATGACGTCAGCTAAGTAATCTGGCTCCGAAACCTGCTCCGGCTCCGGCTCGAGAGCTAAACTATAAACCTTCCCCTGAGGTCCCTTCTGTTGCTGCAGATGTTGCCCAAACCTCTGCTGCTGAGTCGGGAGTGGTCCTCTAGGTCCCTTGGCTGCTGGGCAGTCCCGAATCTGATGGGTGGCAGACCCACAAACCAAGCACTGCTTCAACCTCTTTCTGCAGATGGAGTAGTCGTGTCCTGGTCTTCCGCATAAAGTACATATAGCTCCCCTCTGCTGCTGATGTTGGGGTCCCGGGGCTCTAACTGGCGGGGTCGAGTGATGTGATGTAGGGGACGGTAAGTCTGCTGGGGCGGCATCGGTGCTCTCTGCTGGAAAGCCTGACGCTTGGACGGTCCCTCATGATGTACAGAAGTCGGCCTCTTGCTAGACAAAAGACGCTCCTCGATGCTCCGGGCCAACTCTAGGCTCTGGTAATAGTCAGTCGTACCGTTCGCCACTATAAGAATGCCAATGTCTGGAACTAGACTATGGTAAAACCTACGGGTCATCTCCTCTGGATCTGCAACCAGACTAGGAGCGAAATGGCTCAGTCGACTAAACTCTGCCGTATACTCATCAACAGAACGGTTCCCCTGCTGGATGTTCTGGAATCATAGCCCCATGGCTACTCTAGCAACGGTCGAGAAGAATTTCTTCTTGAACTGGGTCTTGAACTGATCCCAAGTGGCCCTCCCTCTCGCAAACAACGGCTCATTCCGGAACCAAACTCCTGCCAAGTCTATCAGCAGAAATCACGATGCCTCGACCTGGAGGTCATCCGGCATCCTAACTCCAAGGAGCTTCCTCTCTACCGAGTCTAGCCAGTCATCTGCTACTACTATGCCCTCAGTCCCTGAGAACTCCTTGGGGTTCAGACCTATGAAGTCCTTGATCGTCCCCGCTCTCTGCCGTAGCTCCACAGGTGGTGGGACCACGGTACATTCCTCAGAATGCTCCATGCTCCGATGGAGTAGGGTAGTCTGCTCCTGATGGGTCGTTAGGAACCCCTGGATCAGAGTGAGCAGCTGGTTCCCGTCGAGTGCGACGGATGCCTGGGTAGGTATAGTGATAGGGGGTGGTGGAAGTATTGGTTCCTGTTGGGCATGTGATATGGAAGGTGGTGGAGGCATCTGGGTTTGTGGATCTGTGGAGTGGAGGAATGTGGTTGGTGGAGGTGGAGGTGTATCAGTCAACTGGTCAGCTGACTGGATATGGAGTACGCCATTCTCAGGTGGAACATACTGGGATGAACGAGTAAGCACGATCTAATTACAATAAAAAGGACTTATAAGGACTTGTGTAAAGTAAGCAATCATAGGCAAGAAAATCTAATTATAATAGCAAGCATGTGATGTATTTCCTATGTTGCAATCCTAGCATTCCTCTAGGTGTTCTAAGCGTCATTCCTAATGTTGTCTAATTACCTTAAGTTCCTAATTGCAGGCATGCTTGGTACAATAACGTAACCAAACAATTTAGTCTCGACCTGCATGGGCCACCACTAAAAACATGTCACGACCCGCTACCCAAATTGTTGGGCCGGGCCGAGTCATGTCCAGCCTGTATTTGGGATAAAACGCAGTAAGCTGTTCTAGAGATTACAAGACAAGACTAAATGTGCTAACAGTTCTATAAGTGAATAAAAGTCATGAATGCTCCAAACACAAAAGTCGTCTTATATAGTAAAATGTCCAAAGTACAAGTCTGAAATGTAAAACTGGATACATGTCCAGTTACAAAATACGTAGTCTAATACATGACTACACTAAGTATCCCAAGTGACTATGCAAACTAGACGAGTTTCCCCGCAGGTACATCCTCGTAAAGCAAAGCCGGGTCCTCGGCAGTATCTCCATAATATGAGTCGCAGAGTAACTCCTCCTCAGTAAGGATACCTACAACGTTATCCTGTCAGGACGGAAGCAAGTACTGATTCTAACAAACTAGCATATGAAATATGGAAATGAACATAAGAGGAATAACTGGAAACATGGCATCACATAATCTATCATGGCAAGGACACATATGTCATAGAGACAGATGTATATATAATGTTTAAAACTGTAGTAGGTACGTGATCGTCAATAGGTGTACAATGTACTGTGGTACATATAAATAAAATGTACATACGTACAAGTCTACAAGCATAGGTGTACATCCGTACAAAAATGCTGGATAATGGCCTGCGGCAAGGTATGCATATAAAGTGCGACCTCGCTCGCTACTGTGGGGGGGCATGATCACATACTCAACTGTCAGTTTCCCCATAACCCATATTCTAATCATGTGAGAGATACATAAAGACTGTTCTAAGCATGGTAGTAACTGAAAGTACAATATGTGAAGATTTAACTTGCTACCCCAAGGATCAGCATTTAACATGGTTGGGTTTGTAGTTCGTTTATGTAATAGTATGTAAAGTTTATAGAGAGTACTTGCCTCTAGCAAAGTAAGCTACGATAAAAGTGCTATAGATATCTGGTAACTCGTCACTATAGAAATAAATACATAAACTTAGTTTTTACACTAAGCTAAAACACTAAGACACTAATTGGTGTAACACGACTTGTGACTGGGCACCTAGCCAAAATGATAACTTTAGCATAGGAGACCAATGTGGGGTGACACACTACTATATCTAACTTTCTAGGGTCTTTACACTAGTGAGGGGTGAGGTTCAATACGGCTAAAACTCAAAATAACACAAAATGTTGCAAGTCGTAATTATTCAATAAATAAATCAAATGAACATTGTGTTCCAACAATTTTTGAGATAGACAAAAAGCTTAATTTTACATAAAATAAAGTAACAGAGTGATTCTTGTTAATTGTAGAAATTTATTATAATTCTTCTGGAATTTATTAACCAGTACAAGTATTTTATAAAAATCAGTTTTCCTAAGTACACAGAAAATCAGTTCTGGTTTCATATGCCAAAATAGTGGCAAAACTGTAAATTAAATACTATAAAAATTATAATAAATTAGCTAAATTAACATAGTATCTAAATACTATTTTTTCCAGAATTTTAACAGCAATTAAAGTATTTTTAGAAATTCAAAAACAGCATTGCACACAATCTGAAATTAAATAATTAATTATCTGCGTATTTTGTCCATGTACATAATTTGAACCAAAGTTCAAATACAGGACCTAAGACAATGAATCAAGTCCAATATGACTTGTACAGGTCTTGAATGTGTGAAAATATATTTGAGCCCAAAAATCCATGCTAGGCTAGGACACCAAATGGTTGCAGTAATTTAAATACACAAAAATACAAAGACGTAAAAATACATAATAATTACTAATATTTTAATAAGGTAAAATTATACATAGTAGTTATAAAAAATATGATAAGTAATATTTACATAATAATAATTTGCACTAGGTATAGTGAAATACATATATAAAATACATATCTACAATATTTATATATACATATAAATATATATAGATATTTACATAATGGATATATACATACATATGTTAATATATATATATATATATATATATATATATATATATATATATATATATATATATATATATATATATATATATATATATATATATATATACAAATATTGTATACATATATATAATAGTATATATATAATAATATATATACACATGAATATATATACATATATACATATATGTACATAAATACATATATATATAATAGTACTAAATATATATATATATATATATATATATATATATATATATATATATATATATATATATATATATATATATATATATGCAGTATTTATTTATATATATATATATATATATATATATATATATATATATATATATATATATATATATATATATATATATATATATATATATATAAATACTGCATATATATATATATATATATATATATATATATATATATATATATATAATATATATATATATATATATATATATATATATATATAATACAATATATATAATAATACATATATATATACAAATACATGTATACATATATATATAAATATATAAATAAATAATAAAACAAAAAGAAAAACAAAGGAAAAAGAAAAAGAAATAACAGCACAACAGGGGGGGCTCGAACTCGGGCCACTGAGCCGAGTTCTCAGACTCGGTCGGGCTGGCCAGGGGGTCAGCCCGCTCGTTGTGTTAGAGTTAGGTTTTGGTTTGTTTTATTTCGGTTTAAGTTAGATTATAACAGTAGCCCGAAATATCACTCTGTGTCCTGACAGTTTGGGACACAGAGTCTACGTGTCCGTGCTATGCACGACACGTACGAGTCATGAAACGCGTGTCCAAGTACTGGACTAGGGTCCCCGTGTCCTGGCGAACCACATACGTGGATTCGAGACACGGACGATACGATTTATCACTGCCACTTACGTGTCCGTCTACAATAGTGGGTTTCGGGAGCCGTAGACGGCGGAGGAAGCATCGTCGAGGCGGCGCTTGGGTGGCGCTGGGCGTAGCTCGTCGAGGCGAACACGTCGGTGGTGGTTGTAGATGGTGAAGGTAGCTAGGGAGGTGGCGCTGTGGAGTGGTCGGATTTAGGGTTACGACGGGTGGGAAGTAGAGGAGACGGTGGTCGTAGGCGGTCGTGGTGGTGTTTTAGGGTTAGGGTTAGGTCTGGGGAAGAAGGGGGTCATTTATAGGTTGGTTAAGGCGGTGGGTCGGCCGGGAAAGGCGGGGAAAAAGCGAGTCGGCGGTCGTCGTCGGCGTGGCAGTCGGCCAGCCGAGTCGTCGGGGGTGGGTAGAATAGGATTTAGCACTTAGGTCCTCCTAGTTTAGGATTTTACAGTTAGGCCCCTACCAATAGCTAAATGCAAAAGTAAATTTGCATAACCCATCCCACACTGTTTAGTACAAATAAAATTTGCACATAGCAATTAGAAAATTGCAAACCGGTATTTAAAAAATCTAATTAATTGCAAAACTCAATTAAAACTTTTTAGAAAATTACAAATTGATATTTTTGTATTTAAAACTCATTTAAAATTCATTTAAAAATTCTAGAAAAATTCCTAAAAATCATAATAAATATTTTAAGGCTAAATATGACATTAAAAATTAATTAACACTAATTAAATAAATTTTGAAAAACAGGGGCTCACAAGTCTTCCCTCCTTGAAAAATTTCGTCCTCGAAATTCACAAGGAGTGAAGACCCTATAATTCTAACATAGCAAGCAATGCAACAAATAACTAAGGATATGATCGAAACTAACCTCTAAGGTTTCAAGTGGGAACGGGTGGTTCCCTCGCAGCGGTTGGATTGAACAAGTAAGGGTATCTCTCCCTCATGTCCGACTTCCTCTCCCAAGTAGATTCACCTGGAGAGTGGCAGCTCCAAGCTACTCGTACTAAGGGTATAACCTTGTTCCTCAGCCTCTTCTCTCTCCTGTCTAATATCTCCACTGGCTGCTCAGAAACTGTAAGGCTCAGTCCGACCTCCAACTCTGAATGATCTAGCACATGGCTGGGGTCTGGAACATATCTCCTCAGCTGAGATACGTGAAAGACATCGTGAACTCCTGCTAGTAGGGGTGTAAAATGGACAAAGTAGTCCGTTGTCTGTACGTGTCCGGCTCGATAAATGGTTCGACCGCAGACCGTCCGATTGATTAACGAACAAAACTTGGACATTTTTTTTGGTCCGTTTAAAAATTGGACCCGGACATGGTCATATCCTTGTCCGGTCCGAATTTGTCCGTGAACCGTCCGATAATGGAGACTCATTTTGGTTTTGCATCAATTATGTCATATTATTTTGGTTTTGCATCAATTTTTTGTTGTTCGGTCTCGATTTTTGTTAACCTTTTACTATTGTTTGTTGTATTCTATAACCTTCAATTGTATTTTCTTTCAACTTGATTTTTTGTACCAACTATCAAGGTATCTTAATAAAATAATAGCTTTTGGTAATATATTTTATTTGTTCGCGGACCGTCCGATTGAATTAATGAACAGTGGTTGTCCGTGTCCGTCCGGCCCGAACTTGAACAGTGGACTGTCCGTGTCCGTCCGTCCGAACTCATTTTCATTTTCGGACCGAACACGGACAGTGGACTGTCCGTGTCCGTCCGGCCCGTTTACACCCCTACCTGCTAGGTTGGGTGGAAGTGCAACCCTGTAAGCTACCTCTCCGATCCTGCCAAGTATCTCGAACGGCTCGATGTATCTGGGGCTCAACTTCCCTCCTCGTCCGAACCGGATCGTCCCTCTAGTAGGTGATATCTTCACTAGCACCATATTACCGTCTGCGAACTCCATCGGTCTGCGACTAGCATCAGCCCAGTGTTTCTGCCTGTCTTGAGCTACTCTGAGCCTGTCTCTGATCATCCCGACTTTCTCTGCTGCATCCGTGATCATCTCTGGCCCAAGCATAACTCTGTCTCCAATATCATCCCAAAAGAGCGGCGTGCGGCATCGTCGTCCATATAGCGTCTCGAAAGGAGACATACCGATACTGGCTTGGTAGCTGTTGTTGTATAAAAACTCTACCAAGTGCAGATGGCTCTTCCAAGATTCTCCAAAGTCCAGCACACAGGTCCTCAGCATATCCTCCAGTGTCTGTATCGTCCTCTTGGACTGCCCATCTGTCTGCGGGTGGTACGCCGTACTGAACTTGAGCCTACTGCCCAACTCCTCCTGCAAGCTCCTCCAGTAGTGGGACGTGAATCTGCTGTCTCTGTCCGACACGATGCTCACTGGCACTCCGTGTAGGCGAACTATCTGCTGTATGTATAGCTCCGCCAACTTCTCGGTAGAAAGCCCCACCTTGAAGGGTATGAAGTGCGTACACTTCGTCAGCCTGTCCACGATGACCCAAATGGCATCCTTCCCTCCTTTGGAACGAGAAAGCCCTGAGACGAAGTCCATCGTAATATGTTCCCACTTCCACTCGAGAATGGGTAACAGCTGCAACAAACCAGCTGGCCTCTGGCGCTCCGCCTTGACCTACTGGCAAACTAGGCATCATGAGATGAAACGTGATACATCCCTCTTTATCCCGTGCCACCAAAGATGTTCCCGTAAGTCACGGTACATCTTGTTAGCACCAGGGTGAACAGAATATCTCGATCTGTGCGTCTCTTGCAAGACTGCCTCTACCAGCTCTCCCTTCAGCACGCACAATCGGCTGCCATGCCTCAAGGATCTATCCTCTGCTACAGTGAAGTCATCCAGCAATCCAGCTAAAGCCTGGGCTCGAAGTCTGCGAAGGCTCTCATCTATAGACTGTGCCTTCCGGATCTGCTCCATCAAACCTGACTGAATGTCAAGCGCCATCATCTGTATCACTGATCCTGGCCGAACTAACTCGATACCGAGCTTCTCCAGATCTTCCCGCAAATGCCGATCTATCATCAGATACCATGCCATCGGATGCCTGCTCAGCGTATCCGCCACCACATTTGCCTTCCTGGGATGATACTGTAAATCGATGTCGAAGTCTTTCATCAACTCCAACCATCGTCTTTGCCTCATGTTCAGCTCTTTCTGCGTGAACACACACTTCAAGCTTTTGTGGTCAGTAAAGATTTCCACACGCTCTCCGTATAAGTAATGTTTCCATAACTTGAGTGCAAAGATCACCGCAGCTAACTCTAGGTCATGGGTAGGATAATTCCGCTCATGAGTCCGCAATTGCCTAGATGCATAAGCAATCACTTTCCCATGCTGCTGTAGGACACATCCTAGCCCCTTCCCAGAAGCATCGCTGTATATGGTGAAACCTCCAGAACCTGAAGGTAAAGTCAGAATTGGAGCGATCGTCAGCCTCCTCTTCAGCTCCTCAAACGCTGCTTGGCAGTCCTCTGACCAAATGTACTCTGCGTCCTTCTGTGTTAGCTTCGTCATGGGTTCAGCTATCCTAGCAAATTTCTGGACGAACTTTCTATAATAGCCTGCTAAACCGAGAAAGCTCCTGATCTCTGAAACTGACGTCGGAGCCTTCCATGTCTCAACTGCAAAAATCTTCCTGGGATCCACCGAGATTCCATCTCCAGTAACTATATGGCCGAGAAACTCCACTCGGTCTAAAAAGAACTCGTACTTCGGCAATTTGGCAAACAATCTCTCCTGCCTCAGAATCCCTAAAACTATTCGCAAGTGCTCTGCATGCTCCTCCGGCGTCTTCGAGTATATCAGGATGTCGTCGATAAACACTACGACGAACTTATCCAGATACTGGTGGAATGTCTTATTCATCAAATTTATAAAGACAGCTGGCGCATTTGTGAGACCAAATAGCATCACCAGAAACTCGTACTTCCCGTACTTCGTGTTGAACGCCGTCTTCTGGATTTCTGCTATCCTAACCTTCACCTGGTGGTACCCGGATCTCAAGTCTATCCTGGAAAACACCTTCGCCTCGCTCAACTGGTCGAACAAATCATCTATCATGGGCAGAGGATATTTGTTCTTGATGGTGATGGCATTCAAGGCCCGGTAGTCAATATACAACCGAACTGTACCATCCTTCTTAGGCACAAAGAGCACTGGCGCTCCCCATGGAGAAGTACTGGATCGAATGAAACCCTTTTTCAATAGGTCATCAATCTGCTCTTTCATCTCTACGGCCTCCTTGGGATTCACTCTATAGCAAGCCCGGGATACTGGTGATGAACCCGGCACTAAATCTATAGTAAACTTCACATCTCTGTCAGGCGGAAGTCCTGAAAGATCCTCTGGAAATACATCCATAAACTCCCTAATGATAGGGTGTGGCGGTACTACATCCCCAACTGTCGTACAACAGTTCGGCTATAGGCTGATCTCCGGCCCTGTCCTCCTGACACTGAATGGTGTTGTGCCTGGGGAACTGAACAAAATACTACCCTCATGATAATCTATAGATGCATGGGCATAGCTAAGCCAGTCCATCCCCAATATGATATCATAAGCGGGGAGTGGCATCACAAAGAATCGTCCCCTGAACTCTCTCCCGACTATAAAAATAGAACATCTATAGATAGCTCTAATAGGCACTAGTCCTCCTCCCGTCATCACTCTACTAATCTCCGTAGTAGGTGTAGCTACTAGATGGTGTTTATGCATAAACTCTAATGATAGGAAGCTATGAGATGCACCAGAATCAAAAGTATGCAAATAAACATGACCTGTGATGACGTCAGCTAAGTAATCTGGCTCCAAAACCTGCTCCGGCTCCGGCTCAAGAGCTAGACTATAAACCTTCCCCTGAGGTCCCTTCTGCTACTGTAGATGGTGCCCAAACCTCTGCTGCTGAGTCGGGAGTGGTCCTCTAGGCCCATTGGCTGCTGGGCAGTCCCAAATCTGTTGGGTGGCAGACCCACAAACCAAGCACTGCTTCAACCTCTTTATGCAGATGGAGTAGTCGTACCCTGGTCTTCCGCAGAAAGTACATATAGCTCCCCTCTACTGCTGATGTTGGGGTCCCGGGGCTCTAACTGGCGGGGTCGGGTGATGTGATGTAGGGGGACGGTAAGTCTGCTGGGGCGACGTCGGTGCTCTCTGCTGGAAAGCCTGACGCTTGGACGGTCCCTCATGATGTACAGAAGCCGGCCTCTTGCTAGACAGAAGACGCTCCTCGATGCTCCGGGCCAACTCTAGGCTCTGGTAGTAGTCAGTCGTACCGTTCGCCACTATAAGAATGCCGATGTCTGGAACTAGACCATGGCAAAACCTACGGGTCATCTCCTCTGGATCTGCAACCAGACTAGGAGCGAAACGGCTCAGTCAACTAAAATCTGCTGTATACTCATCAACAGAACGGTTCTCCTGCTGGATGTTCTGGAATCGTAGCCCCATGGCAACTCTAGCAGTGGTCGAATAGAATTTCTTCTTGAACTGGGTCTTGAACTGATCCCAAGTGGCCCCCCCTCTCGCAAACAACGGCTCATTCTGGAACCAAACTCCTGCCAAGTCTATCAGTAGAAATCCCGCTGCCTCGACCTGGAGGTCATCCGGCATCCTAACTCCAAGGAGCTTCCTCTCTACCGAGTCTAGCCAGTCATCTGCTACTACTATGCCCTCAGTCCCTGAGAACTCCTTGGGGTTCAGACCCATGAAGTGCTTGATCGTCCCCGCTCTCTGCCGTGGCTCTACAGGTGGTGGGACCACAGTACGTTCCTCAGAACGCTCCATGCTCCGGCGGAGTAGGGTAGTCTTCTCCTGATGGGTCGTTAGGAACCCCTGGATCAGAGTGAGCAGCTGGTTCTCATCGAGTGTGACGGAAGCCTGGGTAGGTATAGTGATAGGGGGTGGTGGAAGTATTGGGTCCTGCTGGGCATGTGATGTGGAAGGTGGTGGAGGCATCTGGGTTTGTGGATCTGTGGAGTGGAGAAATGTGGTTGGTGGAGGTGGGGGTGTATCAGTCAACTGGTCAGCTGACTGGATATGGAGTTCGCCATTCTCAGGTGGGATATACTGGGATGAACGAGTAAGCACCATCTAATTACAATAAAAAGGACTTATAAGGACTTGTTTAAAGTAAGCAATCATAGGCAAGAAAATCTAATTATAATAGCAAGCATGTGATGTATTTCCTATGTTGCAATCCTAGCATTCCTCTAGGTGTTCTAAGCGTCACTCCTAATGTTGTCTAATTACCTTAAGTTCCTAATTGCAGGCATGTTTGGTACAATAATGTAACCAAACAATTTAGTCTCGACCTGCATGGGCCACCACTAAAAACATGTCACGACCCGCTAACCAAATTATTGGGCCGGGCCGAGTCATGTCCAGCCTGCGTTTGGGATAAAACGCAGTAAGCTGTTCTAGAGATAACAAGACAAGACTAAATGTGCTAACAGTTCTATAAGTGAATAAAAGTCATAAATGCTCCAAACACAAAAGTCGTCTCATATAGTAAAATGTCCAAAGTACAAGTCTGAAATGTAAAACTGGATACATGTCCAGTTACAAAATACGTAGTCTAATACATGACTACACTAAGTATCCCAAGTGACTATACAAACTAGGCGAGTTTCCCCGCAGGTACATTCTCGTAAAGCAAAGCCGGGTCCTCGACAGTATCTCCATAATATAAGTCGCAGAGTAACTCCTCCTCAAAAAGGATACCTACAACGTTATCCTGTCAGGACGGAAGAAAGTACTGATTCTAACAAACTAGCATATGAAACATGGAAATGAACATAAGAGGAATAACTGGAAACATGGCATCACATAATCTATCATGGCAAGGACACATATGTCATAGAGACAGATGTATATGTAATGTTTAAAACTGTAGCAGGTACGTGATCGTCAATAGATGTACAATGTGCTATGGTACATGTAAATAAAATGTACATACGTACAAGTCTACAAGCATAGGTGTATATCCGTACAAAAATGCTGGATAATGGCCTGCGGCAAGGTATGCATATAAAATGCGACCGTGCTCGCTACTGTAGGGGAGGCATGATCACGTACTCAACTGTCAGTTTTTCCATAACCCATATTCTAATCATGTGAGAGATACATAAAGACTGTTCTAAGCATGGTAGTAACTGAAAGTACAACATGTGATGATTTAACTTGCTACCCCAAGGATCAGCATTTAACATGGTTGGGTTTACATTTCGTTTCGGTAACAGTATATAAAGTTTATAGAGAGTACTTGCCTCTAGTAAAGCAAGCTGCGATAAAAATGCTATAGATGTCTGGTAACGTTTCACTGTAGAAATAAATACATAAACTTAGTTTTTACACTAAGCTAAAACACTAAGACACTAATTGGTGCAACACGACTTGTGACTGGACACCTAGCTAAAATGATGACTTTTGCATAGGAGACCAATGTGGGGTGACACACTACTATAACTAACTTTCTAGGGTCTTTACACGAGTGAGGGGTGAGGTTCAATACGGCTAAAACTCAAAATAACACAAAAAGTTGCAAGTCGTAATTATTCAATAAATAAATCAAATGAACATTGTGTTCCAACAATTTTTGAGATAGACAAAAAGCTTAATTTTACATAAAATAAAGTACCAAAGTGATTCTTGTTAATTATAGAAATTTATTATAATTTTTTTGGAATTTATTAACCAGTACAAGTATTTTATAAAAATCAGTTTTTCTAAGTACACAGAAAATGAGTTCTGGTTTTATATGCCAAAATAGTGGCAAACTGTAAATTAAATACTATAAAAATTATACTAAATTAGCTAAATTAACATAGTATCTAAATACTATTTTTTCCAGAATTTTAACAGCAATTAAAGTATTTTTAGAAATTCAAAAACAGCATTGCACACAATCTGAAATTAAATAATTAATTATCTGCGTATTTTGTCCATGTACATAATTTGAACCAAAGTTCAAATACAGGACCCAAGGCCATAAATCAAGTCCAATATGACTTGTACATGTCTTGAATGTGTGAAAATACATTTGAGCCCAAAAACCCATGCTAGGCTTGGACACCAAATGGTTGCAGTAATTTAAATACACAAAAATACAAAGACGTAAAAATACATAATAATTACTAATATTTTAATAAGATAAAATTATACATAGTAGTTATAAAAAATATGATAAGTAATATTTACATAATAATAATTTGCACTAGGTATAGTGAAATACATATATAAAATACATATCTACAATATTTATATATACATATAAATATATATAGATATTTACATAATGGATATATACATACATATGTTAAATATATATATATATATATATATATATATATATATATATATATATATATATATATATATATATATATATATATATATAAGAAAATACTTAACTTTAAAGTATATATATATATATATATACAAATATTGTATACATATATATAATAGTATATATATAATAATATATATACACATGAACATATATACATATATACATATATGTACATAAATACATATATATATAATAGTACTAAATATTATATATATATATATATATATATATATATATATATATATATATATATATATATATATATATATATATATATATATATATATATATATATAATACAGTATATATAATAATACATATATATACAAATACATGTATACATATATATATATATATATATAAATAATATATATATATAAAACAAAAAGAAAAACAAAGAAAAAAGAAAAAGAAATAACAGCACAACAGAGGGGGCTCGAACTCGGGCCACTGAGCCGAGTTCTCAGACTCGGTCGGGCTGGCCAGGGGGTCATCCCGCTCGTTGTGTTAGAGTTAGGTTTTGGTTTGTTTTATTTAGGTTTAAGTTAGATTATAACCGTAGCCCGAAATATCACTCTGTGTCCTGACAGTTTGGGACACAGAGTCTACGTGTCTGTGCTATGCATGACACGTACGAGTCATGAAACGTGTGTCCAAGTACTGGACTAGGGTCCCCGTGTCCTGGCGAACCACATACGTGGATTCGAGACACGGACGACACGATTTATCACTTCCACTTACGTGTCCGTCTACAATAGGGGGTTTCGGGAGCCGTGGACGGCGGAGGAAGCGTCGGCGAGGCGGCGCTTGGGTGGCGCTGGGCGTAGCTCGTCGGGGCGAACACGTCGGTGGTGGTTGTGGATGGTGAAGGTAGCTAGGGAGGTGGCGCTGTGGAGTGGTCGGAGTTAGGGTTACGGCGGGTGGGAAGTAGAGGAGACGGTGGTCGTGGGCGGTCGTGGTGGTGTTTTAGGGTTAGGGTTAGGTCTGGGGAAGAAGGGGGGTCATTTATAGGTCGGTTAAGGCGGTGGGTCGGCCGGGAAAGGCGGGGAAAAAGCGAGTCGACGGTCGTCGTCGGTGTGGCAGTCGGCCAGCCGAGTCGTCGGGGGTGGGTAGAATAGGATTTAGCACTTAGGTCCTCCTAGTTTAGGATTTTACAGTTAGGCCCCTACCAATAGCTAAATGCAAAAGTAAATTTGCATAACCCATCCCACACTGTTTATGTGCAAATAAAATTTGCACATAACAATTGGGAAATTGCAAACTGATATTTAAACAATCTAATTAATTGCAAAACTCAATTAAAACTTTTTAGAAAATTGCAAATTGATATTTTTGTATTTAAAACTCATTTAAAATTCATTTAAAAATTCTAGAAAAATTCCTAAAAATCATTATAAATATTTTAAGGCTAAATATGACATTAAAAATTAATTAACACTAATTAAATAAATTTTGAAAAACAGGGGCTCGCAGATGTGCCCTACAGATACCATCGTGAGCTTCACGTAGTATTTGTTTTACTTCATCTCCCGAAAGACAATGTAAGAGTAGACCGTCAAATGTTCGCCGATAGGGGTTCTTAGAAGTGTGATTTTAATAAAACTGGAGTAATCGTGGGCGGATTCTTGTAGCTTCCTTAGGATCTTCAGGTAAAATATTATGTACCACGAAGTCGATGAAAGGGGCCCTCCAGTCTTCATTAATAGTATCAATTTCAGTTTAATTGTTAAATTCATTGTTTGAATTATTTTTGATGTAAAATAACTTTTTGTTAGTGATGACAATCATCTGTTGTATTTTTTACCGGAATTGCTAATACTGCTGCTAGATTAGCAAGTGCATCAGCTTCTATATTGCAAGCTTGACGTACATGTTCAATGAAGAAGCCTTTGAACGATGTAGCCAATCTAACTGCCACTTCATGATATGGAATAAGGTCTTGGTGCCGAACTTCGTACGTGCCTCTAACCTGATTAACGATCAACTTAGAGTCTCCATATACTTCAAGATATTCAATGTCCAGATGTTTAGCCAATTGGAGGCCAATGAGTAGAGCATTATATTCAGCCACATTATTGGAACATAACTCGTCCAAGGAATAAGCTCTTTGAATAGTTAATCCTTTCGGTGATACAAGGATAATTCCAACTCCAGCGATAATGGTATCTTTGGGTCCAATTCTAGATGTACCATCAAAGAATAGACGCCAGGAAAGAACTTCTGAAATCATGTTAGATTTTAGAGTTTCATCAGGAATCTCGTTATAGAGTTTAGATGTCTTTGGGATCGGATGAGCCGCTAAGAAGTTCGCAAGAGCTTGACCCTTTACCAACTTTTGTGGGACATAAACCATATCATATTGTGCTAGCAATATGGCCGATGTAGCAAGCCTGGAGTTGAGTGCACTAGGCTTCTTCATTAGAACTCGAAGAGGGTTGACTCTAGAGATGACATGAATAGTTTGACCCGTACGTGATATAATATCGCATTTTTTGAACAGCGAACATTAAGGCTAAATATTCTTTTTCTACCGAACTATATGCACCGATCATCGTGCGACTGAGGTAATAAATAGCTTGTTCGTGACCTTCTTTGTTCCAGTAGAGCTCCCAAAGAATGATCTATTGTACGAACATACATTAGAAAAGGTATTCTTGAGACTGGAGACACTAAAACTGGAGGATTCATCAAATACCGCTTTATGCCTTCAAATGTTTGTTGACATTCTTCAGTCCAAATGAAAGATACACCTTTCTTCATGAGTTGAGTGAATGGTCTGCAGCGTCCAGAGAGATTCAAAATAAATCTCCTGATGTACGCAAGCCGTCCATGGACTCTTCGTAGCTCTTTTAGGTTGCATAGAGGACGTATCTCTTGAATGGCTTTGATCTTCTTGGGATTAACGTGTATACCCTTAGAGGTAATAACGAGTCCGAGGAATTTGCCAATAGAGATTCCCATGAATGACTTGGTAGAATTTATCTTGAGTTGATGCTGGCGCATTAGATCGAAGATAGTTCTCAAATCTTGGATATGATCTTCTTTTAGATGACTTTTGACAGCAATATCGTCGATATAGCATTCGACCGTCTTCCGCAAATGATTACGGAAGATAGTACTCATACCCTGCTGATAAGTTGCACCAGCATTTTTAAGATCGAATGGCATGACAGTGTAGTAATAGACTCCAGAGGAGTAAGAAAAGATGTATGTCTCTCATCTTCTGGATGCATCTTGATTTGATTGTATCCTGAGAATCCATCCATAAAATATATTCGTTCGAATCCACAAGTATTGTCGATCATGACATCAGTGATCGGAAGAAGAAACTCATCTTTGGGACAAGCATCGTTGAGGTCTCTAAAGTCAATACAGACTCGAACATTCCCTGTCTTCTTCATAATTGGGACGATATTAGCCACCCAGTCAGGATGTTGTTCTTCTGTGACAATACCATAGGCGATAAGCTTCTTGACTTCAGCTTCTATAGCGTCCATCATATAGGGTCGAAATCGACGTTGTTGTTGTTTAACTGGCCTCGCATTTGGTAGGATGTTGAGTTTGTGGGTAGTGATCTGAGGATCTAATCCCGACATATCCACATATCTTCAGGCGAATACGTCAATGTATTCTTTAATGAGCTGAGTTAGTTCATGTTTATCCGCTTCAGGAATGCTTTTGCTGATGAAGATTGGCCTTGGAGAAGCTTCATTTTTGACATCGACCTGGACCAACTGATCTTCGGTAGGTGGTTCGCGTTGCTCAAAGCGAAGTTCTCATTGATTGTCCATTCTTTGTGCCCAAAGATCTGACTCAGGAGCTTCATCAAAATTGTCATCGTCTTCTGAGAACTCGACGGTCACCATACTAGAAGATAGAGTCACTCGATGGACGTATCCTATACTGGTGTCAGAATCCCATGAAACAGAGTCAGAAGAGTTAGATCGCTCCTCTTTGTCAGACTCAGAAGCATCTGGGGTCGTAACTGGCAAAGTATAGCCCAACCCATTCTTTATTTTGCTGTAGTATTGCAGTAACTTTCCTTTGGAGTAGGAATACAAATAGGAGTTCGCCTTCCTTTACCACCATTAAGGCCAGCTTTGAAATTGTAGCCCATCTTTTGAAAGATGTATTTAGATTGTTGACTATAACATCATAGTTGGAGTTTCCCGTTATCGTCATTTTCAGTCTCGTTGTCGGACGTAGTCTTTAGCTCTATTACTTTACTAAAAAGTATAGGAAGTTCATCTTTCTTCCCGGAAGGAAC
The DNA here is from genome assembly GCA_029216955.1 of Iris pallida. Classification (NCBI taxonomy): domain Eukaryota; kingdom Viridiplantae; phylum Streptophyta; class Magnoliopsida; order Asparagales; family Iridaceae; genus Iris; species Iris pallida. The sequence continues at coordinate 21,760,113 of JANAVB010016599.1, forward strand.
TAGGAAGAAGGAATCTTGAGCTGATTCAAATGATACTTCATCTTGGAGAGATTGAACTGCTCCTATTGTGATTGGTTCGAAGTTATCTAGCATTTCTAAGCAACATTGAGTATAATAAATAAAATTAGTATACTGTAAAGGAGATGTTATTTCATTGATTTGTACATCATCATTTACACAGGACTTTTGACCTTAGCTGATGGCTTGCTAAGGTTGATAACCAGAGGAGGGGAAGGAGAAAGAGAAGAAGAATACTTGTTACAATGGAGGTCGATAACAAGAGACTCAAAAGAAGTGAGTTCCCTCTGTTCCCTCTTTTTAGCAGGAAGAGGCTTAGCATGAGAGGAGAGATAGATAGTTAACGTCTGAGAAGACGAAGGATGAGAAGTGAGTCCTTTAACCGGAATTACAAGAACATCATCTGGGGTATCCCTTTGATCTTCTTCAGTATCCATGGCCAGTACAACTTTTATGAATTCTTCTTTGTACAACCTGGAGTCAGTAAAATATGTTTCGACGCCTTGAAAGGGATTAAGATCGGCCACCATTTTTGGACTTCTTCATTGGCATCCACATACTTGAAACATTGATGAAGAGTTGATGGGACAATGTTATGCTCATGTAGCCACGGTCTTCCTAACAAAGCATTATAGGAGCCGTGATTGTCAATCACATAAAAGGTGACATTTGTGCGAAGATTACTGATTTGCACTTTCAGACGAATCTTCCCTAATGGTTTACTTCCCGAAATTGAATCCCAAGATCGTCGTGATAGTCGTGGAAAGATTATGAACATGGATCTTCAGGGCATCCAGTAAAGTTTTTGGCATGATGCTAAGTGCAGATCCGGAATCGATCAGGATGCGGTCAACCTTCATTGTATCGACATACCCTGTATAATAGAGAGGTCGGTCATGCCGATTGTCTTCCATAAGTATGTCATCTTGTGCGAAAGTGATGTTAGGAATCAATTCTATCATACTATGACAGTGAAAACATGCTATAGGTTCCTCATCAGGTTTCTTGAGAAATGTCAAGCAAGCGTCTGCTTGCAACAGAGCTTCGCTTAATATTTTTTGATTTTCCTTCGAAAGACGAAAGAGCTCGAAGATTGATAATCCTTGCTGGAGTATTGGCTAGCTGAGCCAATATGTCAAAATTGTATGGCTTTTCAAGTCCAAGAGGTGGAGTTTTCTTCAATATCTTATCGAAGCGAACTAGCTATTTTTCTTTGTCGGCCGCCGTCGATTTTAGAGGAATCGGTTCCATTGGAGGTGATAAAGTCGATGGAACATTGAAAACAGGGGGAGAAGATGATGTAGGGGTATCTGAAGCTGGAGTAGGGATCTCTGGACCTTCTGGATATTCTCTCAGATAGAGTCTTCAAGACCTGGTACCAGTCAAGGCTTCTTCTTCTAGTACTGGTGCGAATGATACCATATTGCATTTCTTTGTCCGAGTCTTGCCTTTGGAAAGCTTCCTTCGACAAGATGAAATGTTCGTCCAGATTCCTAAGCCAACACGAGATTGATTATGTTGAAAGCGTAGAGAAAGAGGTACAAGAGATCCTCTTCCATGGTTCAAGCCAGGGGCTTTCTGTAAATCATATCCCATCTTCGTCATTAGTTCTCGGGATTATTGACTATATAGATGGAATACTGGTTGATAACTGTCCTCCGGCTTCAGTAGAATCATCTCAGAAGAAGAAGAATTTGCCGCCAAGACGAAGGTTGCAGTTAAAGGTGGAAGATGGTGATCACCCAATAAAGTCATGTGACATAACTTGTATTTGGTTGCTTTCTTGGATTTTATAGACGAAGCAGGTGTCTCAAAGTCAGCCACTAAGTCGGGATGGATCCACATGATTTTTCCTTTATCATTTGACAGAGAAATAAGACCATCACTTCGTACGGGTGGGAGATCGACAATCTCCGGTTTAGCTTTCGGGATATGAACAACTCCATCCTGCACAAGTTGAGCAGAAAAGTCACCAAACTGTAGAGAGACGATGTTAGCAGTCACAGTCATCTCGTCCTGCTGAAATGTGATTGTGCCGGCTTTAATCATCTCTTGAATTTTCCCTTTAAGCACATAGCATGCTCGAGTCGGGTGTCCAATAAACCCGTGATACACACAATATTTAGGATGATCAGTTTTACCTACTTCCTATGGCCGCTTTACGTCGAACAGCAAAAGTTTATTGCTCTTGATCAAGCAATCGAAGATGCTCATGAGATCATCCTCGTCGAAGGAGTGTTCTTCCTTCGGACGTGGTGCCCTCTGTGGTGGTGCTGCCGTAGTAGGTATTGATTGACCTATGTTGACGGCTAGAGTTTATTTGCCTTTAGCATTGATGGCCAGAGCCTCTTTACCTTTGCGGTTATTCTGACGGCCACCGATATTGGATGCAGAATGTTCATCTTTGTTGAGGTTAGGCATCTGGATGCCTAATTGCTTGAACTTGTCAGCAATCTCTTCGGCTGCTCTGCATTTACTATAAACGAAGGCCAGTCCTAAAACTGTGTGGATCTAGTCCACATGCTGACTTTAGGCAACAAATTTGATTTACATATGTCTATAGTCAGAGCATCTGGAGTTCCCAGAGGCATTTTGAGTGCCTTACGGCAGAAGCGTTCAATGAAATGTTCATCGGTTTCATTAGACCGATGTTTGATCTTGATGAGGGCTGACATAGTCATGTCATTCGTTCCATCATAAAATCGTTATAGAAAAATTTGTTTGAACCCAGCAAAGGAAGTTATGCAACCGTCTGGTAAACTGCGATACCAGTTATAAGCTGCACCAGCTAAACATCCAACAAATACCCTAGTGAGTAGGGTATCATTTGGCTGAAGTTGATCAGTCATTACCTCGAAGTGGTTGAGGTACTAGCTTGGGGATGTACTGCCATCAAAAAGCATAATGGTAGGAGATTTTTATATGGGTAGAAATTGGACTTCTTTTCACTTTATGGGATAAGGTTGTTTGATCCCAAGCTTCTGTAAGCCGTCCTTCTGTTTGAAGGCTTCGAATTGAGTACGCAAAATCTTTACGACCCCATTAGCGTCTTCCGATGCTTGGAGAGCAGTAGACTGATTCGGTGTGTTAGGAGGAGGGACTGCATAATATGAACCATCCCCAGCACCAGAAAGACTCAGAGTTGGTACCGTAGCATTGTGAGGAGATTGTATCCCCTGACCAGCATTGGTAGGAGCAGATGTCGCTGTCACGCCCCGATCCCGCTAGGGTCATCCGTCTGCTTGGATCCCTGCGGGATCGATCGTCCTCGCTAAGGCGTGATGCCGTGCAAGCCTAAGTTGCGCTTGCACAAGGCCATGTACCTGCACAAAAACAACTAGTCAAGCAAAACACACGCACGCACCCATTAGTCAAGCAAAACACACGCACGCACCCATTGCAGAAAACCAAATGTTGGACACAGAGATTTGAAATGAAAATACTCATTTTATTCATAGCTTGATAGGAATACCAGTACAAAGCTTTGTAACTCAGATTTGCCTTATAATTTGGCTACAAGATTCTCTTTGAAATACTCTTTTGAAATTAGCCACAATGCCCATACATGATATCCTTTATTACAAGCTGGAATTGAAAGACACCTTCAAAGGAAATGAAAACTGGAAACTTGCAATTGACTGAAAGTAAACTTCGAGGCGAATCCACGAGCTCTACTGGGCTAGACGAGCTTTGGTGCCTCACTTGAAATCCCCCTGTCTCCTTTTGCTTACTGAAAAGGATGCCCACAACGTGGGTCAGTACACATCATGTACTGGCGAGCGGCTTTTGGCCGAACTCGCAAATCTCTGCACTAAATCAATATGTTGAGCTAACAATTACTAGTGATCTTTCTACTTGTCTAGGTTCTTTTTAACAATTCCTGAGAACATGACAGATAGAATATATCATAGCAACTTACCCTCGCCGGCAGTCATCCCTGCACAAAACCACGTTAGCACAATTTGCATAATGAGTAATTCATGATTCATTCTTGCAGATATTGAAGTTGTCATTCGGGTCATGCAGGTGGACTATTCTGCATGTTGGTACATGGGTTTTCCCCATGATTAGCCGCTGTGACTCTTTGGTTCAGCTCGTCGCTAAGGACACAGATATTCGGCTACACTTTTAACATGGGTCCTTGCACCCAGTGTGCTCATAATCTCTCCTAGGCCGAGCGGTTCCAGGTGCCCCCAGATACCACCCGAGAGACAAATAATTCCTTGTATACAAGTTGTCCGAGACCAAATGCATGCTCTAGCCGTTCTATCAGATGAGACACACTTGGACTTATGCACAGGTATACGACACGTTTGATTCATGCCTTCAGGTTTATCTCAACATGTACAAGTTCGTCTGTACATGTCTACATTTTCAAGCATACTGGTGACAAGCAGATGATCATTCTTATCGAGCAGATAGAGTGGCAACACATATTCTTGCATTTGATTCAATTCAATTATCTTCTCTTATCTTTTGTGGATGTGGTATCGTTGATCATTGGGACAAGGCAACATAGTAGACTAGAGATCATTTTTCTTAGGCGTACAGATCAATGTCTGTTCGGTTGAAGCAACTCACCGAGATGAATCTTAGTAGAGAGAAGGAGGGACTTCACGCGCCGTTCACGAATAATTCACGCGGCCTACAATAGCACCAACAGTTGATTAGCATACTTCGTCTCTTTCTCTCAAGATTCGGAATGAATGCGAAATGCGATGAAAGCGAACAATGAAAACCAATCATAGAAAACCAACACGAAAACGCATTCATCAAAACCAAGCAGCGAAGAGGAAACATTCAGCAAAACTCTTGGATTTATTTCAATAGAAGCCAATCCATCAATTGGAAAGGTTCATTGTATTTCATCCGTGATCAATCGATACCGGCAAAGGTTTCACCAAATACTCAGTTCATGACTGAGTCAACAAGCCGTAGGTATTACATAGTGGACCGCAAGGAGCGGGGCACTACATAATAACCCACCAAGAAAAAGTTTTGTCCTCAAAACTTAAGAAACAAAACTCACCTCCACTATTGTTGCATTCTGGGTCAAGCAACGTGGAGAGATTGAAGACGCGTCCATTAATCCGCTGCGGCTGGTTCTGCGGATTGTCTCGAAGGGGCGGTGGGCCTGGCAGCTGCCCACGCTCTTCAGTGTCGTCTTTATTTCGATTTCTCTTCGGGCAATTTCGGATGGCGTGACCTTGTTGGCCACAACGAAAACAAGCGTGGTTTACGGAACGACAGTCTTCCTTGGTGTGTCCATGCTTTCCACAGTGACTGCATACCAAACCTTTCGCAAAGCGACATTCTTCACTCGCATGTCCTCGTTGACCGCAGTAGGAACAGATTGTCTCATTTCGTGGTTCCCCATCGGTCTTTTTCTCTCCGTCATGATTTCTCTTGGCGGGCTGATTCCGACTGTTCGGTGCTTTGTTGGACGCTTTCTTCTGCTCGAACTGTTCTACCTGAAGCGCCGCCTCAAAGGCTTGAGAATAGGACCCGCATTCTCGATTCAGCACACTTAACTGGATATCGTAATTCAGACCTTCCACGAATCGATTTATGCGAGTCTGTTCCGTGGGGAGCCAAGCAGCGGCAAAATTTGCCAACTTAGCAAATTCAGATTCATAGTCCTCCACGGACATATCCCCCTGTTTCAGTGTGATGAAGTCATCCTCCATCTTCTTGCTCATGGCTCGAGGCAGATATTGATCCAGAAACGCCTTCTTGAACAAGGCCCACGAGATCTTTCCATTCCTAGCCGTTGCGAGCAAAGCCGGCTTCTTCGCCTTCCACCAGTCCTTCGCCCGCAGCCGTAGGAGCATAACGGCACAGACTACCTTTTTGCTACTTGGAACTCCTATGAACGCGAACAGAGTCTCTATTTTATCAATCCAGTCCATCACCTTGTCGGGTGACGTCCTGCCTTGAAATTCTGGAGGTTTCGCGTCCAAGAAGTCCTTTGGCCTAAAGACAGTGTGCCTTTGCGCCGGCTGGGGCTCATCACCCTCTACGGGCTCGATCTCGGGCGTTCCCGTTGGTTCCGTCGCTGCGGTGGCATCTCGATTTGTCGCAAGCGCGGTGACAAGCTGGGTCAGGGCATCCAACTGCTTTTGTTGGGCAGCCGCTCGGGCCTCATGTATCTGATTTCTTTCCTCATTATCCTGTCTCTGCAGCTCCAACATTCTCATGATCCGTTCTACCGGATCGGTCGAGCCAGATGGACGAGGAGGAGCCATTTCTCTACAAAATAGTATAACTTCTGTCAGTCTCATAAAATATTATGGACTTATTGTATGGGGCATTGGTTTTCATAACTCAAAATCGGGACACCTTTGAAAGCCGTCAAAGTACTTTATATACTTTTTGAAAATGATATTTGCAAGAGGCCAAGGACGTAAAAATGTGCTTTGATACCACTTTGTCACGCCCCGATCCCGCTAGGGTCATCCGTCTGCTTGGATCCCTGCGGGATCGATCGTCCTCGCTAAGGCGTGATGCCGTGCAAGCCTAAGTTGCGCTTGCACAAGGCCATGTACCTGCACAAAAACAACTAGTCAAGCAAAACACACGCACGCACCCATTAGTCAAGCAAAACACACGCACGCACCCATTGCAGAAAACCAAATGTTGGACACAGAGATTTGAAATGAAAATACTCATTTTATTCATAGCTTGATAGGAATACCAGTACAAAGCTTTGTAACTCAGATTTGCCTTATAATTTGGCTACAAGATTCTCTTTGAAATACTCTTTTGAAATTAGCCACAATGCCCATACATGATATCCTTTATTACAAGCTGGAATTGAAAGACACCTTCAAAGGAAATGAAAACTGGAAACTTGCAATTGACTGAAAGTAAACTTCGAGGCGAATCCACGAGCTCTACTGGGCTAGACGAGCTTTGGTGCCTCACTTGAAATCCCCCTGTCTCCTTTTGCTTACTGAAAAGGATGCCCACAACGTGGGTCAGTACACATCATGTACTGGCGAGCGGCTTTTGGCCGAACTCGCAAATCTCTGCACTAAATCAATATGTTGAGCTAACAATTACTAGTGATCTTTCTACTTGTCTAGGTTCTTTTTAACAATTCCTGAGAACATGACAGATAGAATATATCATAGCAACTTACCCTCGCCGGCAGTCATCCCTGCACAAAACCACGTTAGCACAATTTGCATAATGAGTAATTCATGATTCATTCTTGCAGATATTGAAGTTGTCATTCGGGTCATGCAGGTGGACTATTCTACATGTTGGTACATGGGTTTTTCCCATGATTAGCCGCTGTGACTCTTTGGTTCAGCTCGTCGCTAAGGACACAGATATTCGGCTACACTTTTAACATGGGTCCTTGCACCCAGTGTGCTCATAATCTCTCCTAGGCCGAGCGGTTCCAGGTGCCCCCAGATACCACCCGAGAGACAAATAATTCCTTGTATACAAGTTGTCCGAGACCAAATGCATGCTCTAGCCGTTCTATCAGATGAGACACACTTGGACTTATGCACAGGTATACGACACGTTTGATTCATGCCTTCAGGTTTATCTCAACATGTACAAGTTCGTCTGTACATGTCTACATTTTCAAGCATACTGGTGACAAGCAGATGATCATTCTTATCGAGCAGATAGAGTGGCAACACATATTCTTGCATTTGATTCAATTCAATTATCTTCTCTTATCTTTTGTGGATGTGGTATCGTTGATCATTGGGACAAGGCAACATAGTAGACTAGAGATCATTTTTCTTAGGCGTACAGATCAATGTCTGTTCGGTAGAAGCAACTCACCGAGATGAATCTTAGTAGAGAGAAGGAGGGACTTCACGTGCCGTTCACGAATAATTCACGCGGCCTACAATAGCACCAAACGTTGATTAGCATACTTCGTCTCTTTCTCTCAAGATTCGGAATGAATGCGAAATGCGATGAAAGCGAACAATGAAAACCAATCATAGAAAACCAACACGAAAACGCATTCATCAAAACCAAGCAGCGAAGAGGAAACATTCAGCAAAACTTTTGGATTTATTTCAATAGAAGCCAATCCATCAATTGGAAAGGTTCATTGTATTTCATCCGTGATCAATCGATACCGGCAAAGGTTTCACCAAATACTCAGTTCATGACTGAGTCAACAAGCCGTAGGTATTACATAGTGGACCGCAAGGAGCGGGGCACTACATAATAACCCACCAAGAAAAAGTTTTGTCCTCAAAACTTAAGAAACAAAACTCACCCCCACTATTGTTGCATTCTGGGTCAAGCAACGTGGAGAGATTGAAGACGCGTCCATTAATCCGCTGCGGCTGGTTCTGCGGATTGTCTCGAAGGGGCGGTGGGCCTGGCAGCTGCCCACGCTCTTCAGTGTCGTCTCTATTTCGATTTCTCTTCGGGCAATTTCGGATGGCGTGACCTTGTTGGCCACAACGAAAACAAGCGTGGTTTGCGGAACGACAGTCTTCCTTGGTGTGTCCATGCTTTCCACAGTGACTGCATACCAAACCTTTCGCAAAGCGACATTCTTCACTCGCATGTCCTCGTCGACCGCAGTAGGAACAGATTGTCTCATTTCGTGGTTCCCCATCGGTCTTTTTCTCTCCGTCATGATTTCTCTTGGCGGGCTGATTCCGACTGTTCGGCGCTTTGTTGGACGCTTTCTTCTGCTCGAACTGTTCTACCTGAAGCGTCGCCTCAAAGGCTTGAGAATAGGACCCGCATTCTCGATTCAGCACACTTAATTGGATGTCGTAATTCAGACCTTCCACGAATCGATTTATGCGAGTCTGTTCCGTGGGGAGCCAAGCAGCGGCAAAATTTGCCAACTTAGCAAATTCAGATTCATAGTCCTCCACGGACATATCCCCCTGTTTCAGTGTGATGAAGTCATCCTCCATCTTCTTGCTCATGGCTCGAGGCAGATATTGATCCAGAAACGCCTTCTTGAACAAGGCCCACGAGATCTTTCCATTCCTAGCCGTTGCGAGCAAAGCCGGCTTCTTCGCCTTCCACCAGTCCTTCGTCCGCAGCCGTAGGAGCATAACGGCACAGACTACCTTTTTGCTACTTGGAACTCCTATGAACGCGAACAGAGTCTCTATTTTATCAATCCAGTCCATCACCTTGTCGGGTGACGTCCTGCCTTGAAATTCTGGAGGTTTCGCGTCCAAGAAGTCCTTTGGCCTAAAGACAGTGTGCCTTTGCGCCGGCTGGGGCTCATCACCCTCTACGGGCTCGATCTCGGGCGTTCCCGTTGGTTCCGTCGCTGCGGTGGCATCTCGATTTGTCGCAAGCGCGGTGACAAGCTGGGTCAGGGCATCCAACTGCTTTTGTTGGGCAGCCGCTCGGGCCTCATGTATCTGATTTCTTTCCTCATTATCCTGTCTCTGCAGCTCCAACATTCTCATGATCCGTTCTACCGGATCGGTCGAGCCAGATGGACGAGGAGGAGCCATTTCTCTACAAAATAGTATAACTTCTGTCAGTCTCATAAAATATTATGGACTTATTGTATGGGGCATTGGTTTTCATAACTCAAAATCGGGACACCTTTGAAAGCCGTCAAAGTACTTTATATACTTTTTGAAAACGATATTTGCAAGAGGCCAAGGACGTAAAACTGTGCTTTGATACCACTTTGTCACGCCCCGATCCCGCTAGGGTCATCCGTATGCTTGGATCCCTGCGGGATCGATCGTCCTCGCTAAGGCGTGATGCCGTGCAAGCCTAAGTTGCGCTTGCACAAGGCCATGTACCTGCACAAAAACAACTAGTCAAGCAAAACACACGCACGCACCCATTAGTCAAGCAAAACACACGCACGCATCCATTGCAGAAAACCAAATGTTGGACACAGAGATTTGAAATGAAAATACTCATTTTATTCATAGCTTGATAGGAATACCAGTACAAAGCTTTGTAACTCAGATTTGCCTTATAATTTGGCTACAAGATTCTCTTTGAAATACTCTTTTGAAATTAGCCACAATGCCCATACATGATATCCTTTATTACAAGCTGGAATTGAAAGACACCTTCAAAGGAAATGAAAACTGGAAACTTGCAATTGACTGAAAGTAAACTTCGAGGCGAATCCACGAGCTCTACTGGGCTAGACGAGCTTTGGTGCCTCACTTGAAATCCCCCTGTCTCCTTTTGCTTACTGAAAAGGATGCCCACAACGTGGGTCAGTACACATCATGTACTGGCGAGCGGCTTTTGGCCGAACTCGCAAATCTCTGCACTAAATCAATATGTTGAGCTAACAATTACTAGTGATCTTTCTACTTGTCTAGGTTCTTTTTAACAATTCCTGAGAACATGACAGATAGAATATATCATAGCAACTTACCCTCGCCGGCAGTCATTCCTGCACAAAACCACGTTAGCACAATTTGCATAATGAGTAATTCATGATTCATTCTTGCAGATATTGAAGTTGTCATTCGGGTCATGCAGGTGGACTATTCTACATGTTGGTCCATGGGTTTTCCCCATGATTAGCCGCTGTGACTCTTTGGTTCAGCTCGTCGCTAAGGACACAGATATTCGGCTACACTTTTAACATGGGTCCTTGCACCCAGTGTGCTCATAATCTCTCCTAGGCCGAGCGGTTCCAGGTGCCCCCAGATACCACCCGAGAGACAAATAATTCCTTGTATACAAGTTGTCCGAGACCAAATGTATGCTCTAGCCGTTCTATCAGATGAGACACACTTGGACTTATGCACAGGTATACGACACGTTTGATTCGTGCCTTCAGGTTTATCTCAACATGTACAAGTTCGTCTGTACATGTCTACATTTTCAAGCATACTGGTGACAAGCAGATGATCATTCTTATCGAGCAGATAGAGTGGCAACACATATTCTTGCATTTGATTCAATTCAATTATCTTCTCTTATCTTTTGTGGATGTGGTATCGTTGATCATTGGGACAAGGCAACATAGTAGACTAGAGATCATTTTTCTTAGGCGTACAGATCAATGTCTGTTCGGTTGAAGCAACTCACCGAGATGAATCTTAGTAGAGAGAAGGAGGGACTTCACGCGCCGTTCACGAACAATTCACGCGGCCTACAATAGCACCAACAGTTGATTAGCATACTTCGTCTCTTTCTCTCAAGATTCGGAATGAATGCGAAATGCGATGAAAGCGAACAATGAAAACCAATCATCGAAAACCAACACGAAAACGCATTCATCAAAACCAAGCAGCAAAGAGGAAACATTCAGCAAAACTCTTGGATTTATTTCAATAGAAGCCAATCCATCAATTGGAAAGGTTCATTGTATTTCATCCGTGATCAATCGATACCGGCAAAGGTTTCACCAAATACTCAGTTCATGACTGAGTCAACAAGCCGTAGGTATTACATAGTGGACCGCAAGGAGCGGGGTACTACAGTCGCTACCTGTTCTTGGGTTGGAATTAGATTCGCAACCAGCAGATCAGTGTGTTGTGCCATAATTATAGCATGCATGCTTGCCATCATTTCAGTCATATTTTTCAAGCTAGCCTCTAAAGAGGCAATTCTTTGCTCATGACTGCCGAAGCTAGATGCATTTTGTTCTTCGTTAATGACATAGGTAGTTACTTCTCTGGCCAATGAAGAAGAACTGGTGGAAAAGATGGTCCGTTCGGAGCTTTCACTATCGGCATCAAAGTCATACAAGGAACTACCCCCAGGACAAGGGATGGAAAGATCCCTTTGACTGAAAGAATCTTGGTCAAAATTAGGAAGATTTCTTTGACCGATTGTTTTTCGGCTTCTTGATCTGGTATGTTGGTAAACTCCTTCGCCGGAGTCACGGATTCGATCCAAGTATTTTGATTGGGGTTGCGAGATGCATTGCGTCTCGGACGCTTTCCACCTCCAGTACTTCGAGATGTCATATTGACTAAAGCGTACAATAATTTATCTTTACTCACTATCTCAGGTTCAGAATTTTGAATATAGTTCAAACGGTCGAAGACAAACCGCTTAGCTAATTAGCAGCAACATTTGATGACTACTTCGTGGTGATAATTACAATGATGTTCTTATTATGGAACTACAGATGGACAACACGGCCTTGCGATCTTCTGTTTCTGTACAAGAAGTTCACGAAGATCGATTACAACGACATGATACGGAGAAGTCGGAGGTATATATTCTTTGATGATATTGGGAACATGATTTTGGTTCTCGAAGTACCTTGCACCCTGAGTGTACAAGAAGGTGCTGAGCTGATTGGCATAAGTAAGAGAATTCTTGACTTCAGAAATCTTCTTCTGGCGCAAGTTGGCTACTGGCGCAGACTGCAATTTACGTGCATTATGACTTGCTAAAGTTGATCCCGAGTGGCGCTTATTGAGATAGGTACGTAAATCAGATAGGTGTGCCACCTGTATGTCTGTTTGAGACACCATCAACTTTCTTTTTTTAGATCTCGAGATGCGCAGGGTTGGCAGATCCTGACTTGAATTCATAGTAGGCAAAATGTCTTTTTGCTTTGCGCACCCCATTCTTGTGTGCTTGAAGTGGCACAACTGGGTAGCAGAAAGTTTATTTTGAACAAAATTTACTTTCTTGCCAGAGATTTGATTGTCTTTGTCAAGATGAGTAGAGTTTCTGCCCAAAAGAGCTTTAGGAATGATTGGCGGAAGGGCACAATCAGGAGTGTTTTCCACCGAGTCAAGGACCGGGAAAGAATGAGAAAAGGCCACAGGGCACTTTCCTTGGTTCCGTGCCCGGGCAGTAGTAGGTGTATTCCCAATAAAATTCAGACTTGGGGAAGAAGAAGGAGTAGCTAAAAAGCGTTTCCCGTGTTTTACGCCAAGGCAGGAATAGGCACAGCTTGCGTAGAATGAGGAAAGGCCAAAGGGTGCTTTCCTTTGTTCTGTCTAGTAGCCTTACTAGATAGGTTCTTTTTCGAGTTCAGAACTAGAGAAGAAGAGTGAGTAGCTAAAAAGTGTTTCCCTTTGTTTTGTGCCAGAGAGAGACAGTAGGCGCAGCTTGTGCAGAAGCAGTGATTGGTACAGTTGATGACGTGGGAGTCCATACAGCATGTGCCTTGTTCTTGGTAGCCACAGTGGCGTGCCTAGCACCTCCAGCACTGATTAGGGCTTCGTAGGCCGTTTGGTCAACTTGCACGATCAAAGTCTTTTGCGTCTTGCCGATCGACGTGGTATCACATTTAGTTGTCACTTTCTCGTCAGAGGAGAAAGTCATCCCCAGCAGAGTCGCTATTTTGTTGGCAAAAACAAAAGTTTGATTTACAAACTAAGAAGAAGAAAGTACAATAAGTACACTTGAATTCTGGGAAAGTACAACTGTAGGAATCTGATCAGAAGATCACTTTATTCCTTGGACGATGTGATATTGAAGACACAAGCCTCTGGAGAACGCAGCAACACTTTGTCAGTAGATTATGATCATTAATGATGCCTTAGAACTGATTTAAAACTCTATTTATAGAGTTTTAAAATAACTGTTTCTGAGTTGCACGCACATTAAGTTGTGCGTCACCTATCCAGTTGCGCGAACGGTTACATGAACTGCTGGGGACCGTGGCATTCAGTGAATAAGATGTGCATGGTCGTAGGCAGTGTAGTAGACACGTTCTTCAAAATTAGGCATGCGTGCCACGTCATCTGGCTTCTGGACAAAAATTGATCAGGTGGCGCCAACTTGCTAGGTGGCGCCAGGTTCAACTTGATAACTGATGCCTCTAACTTAGTCCTCTGTGATGTAGTAATTAATTTTCTCGTGCCACATGATAGCTTGCGCCAGCTAGCTGTCAGCATGCTGACAAAATCTTCTTGAGCGCCGCATTGCTCGAGATTCGAAAAGATATTCTTCGACTGTTGTGCTGTCAGTAATGATAGTAATCGTTACAGCTTCTCGAGAAAGCTTGCCCCGCGCACCTTGATGTAGGCGCAACCTGGGTCTCGCGCAAGTTAGTGATTATGCGCCACCTAATGCTGGCGCCTTTTTAAGAGTGGCGTCCATTCATTTTTCAGCAAAGAGTAACAAGTTTCGTGAACAAAACATGAATCCAATATAATGTCTTTATAAAATAATCCATAATGCAATATTTTAACAACTTCAAGTGACCCATATAGTAAAAAAAATGTATTTCACAAACATACTGTATTCAAATTAGACAACTATAATATAGACATAACACATTAATATTTGATTGACGTCCCAAAAAATTAGCCTAGCTATAATAGATCTCATGATATGAATGTCTTCTCCCAAAATTAGCTTTTGTCAATGTGTATTTGATCTTGCAAACAAAAAATTAAAAAATAATGTAAGTAAACAAGAATATATACATACTAAAAGAATGATAGGTTTAATAACTATATATGCCAAAAAAATCTTCACACACACATATATTATCACGTATATCTAGTGCAAGTTTAAGAGACTTACATGATAAATTAAATGTAGCAACTCTCCCAAAATTGTTTTCATATGCTGACATCATTTGGGCTGCTTGTCTGTGTCTTAAATATACTATGTTCTTTGATTTTTCCATCTATGACAATAAGGAAACAAATTAACACATAGCAATTGACACACAGTAGATGTTATTGTAGACATTTCAATGCAATAATTAAGTAGCCTAAAGATTAAGTATTGCAGGAAAACATAAAGAAGCAAAGAAATGAAAATTTTGATACCATCAGGATATTTGAAAATAATAAAAATATTGTTCTGCAGTAACAGTACAGTAACATATATCAAATAATGTTCACACATAAAGAATGTCCACAGTAATATATATCAAAATGTCCTAGTTATATCAAAATGTCCACAGTATCAAGAAAACATTTCTGCAGGATACAGTAATATATTTCAAAATGTGCACAGACACAACAACCAACCATACATTTTGCAATGTCCAAGTTATGTTCACAGATATGGTAACATATATCAAGTAATGTTCACACATAAAGAAGCAAAGAAATGAAAATTTTGATACCCAAGGTCCACAGATACAGTAATATATATCAAAATATGCACAGATACAGTAACATAAATTTTGGAATGTCCAAGTTATGTTTGATACGATATGTTCGATACGATATGGTTTACATTTTATTGTTAATCTTATGTTGATTGTATAGCGAACCAACGAGTTTATGTTTCGATCTATAGCAGTTTACACACACAGCTATATAGTCCATCTCTCACAGACTTCTGTGTTTCTAACTTTATATATGCCCCTTTTCTAGTGAAGTAAATACATGCCAGCATATATCCTATGTGAGGAGCAAAAATAGCTAATGATAAGTTTAAAGTTTCTTCAATTTATGAATCAAAATTTCGAGGATCTAAATCAACTATATTATATATACACTAGTGTCATCAGGATGTGGACTTCGTCCTCTAAAATGCATAGTTGGATAATTGAGGTGCATTATGTAACCAACTAAAATATAAATCTGCCTCAGGATATTTAAAATGAAGAATCTTTTGATCGGAGATTGAAAGTTGCCTTGGTTTGTGTTTCAGAGGATCGTCTAGATTTTATGGTTTTAGATTTAAATGTCCCTATGATGGTTAGGTTGTGACGAACTTTGTGGAAATTCATATTGGCAGTAGGATATGATCTAATATTCTTTTGCTCCAACTACATGATTGTCTAGAACTTTACCAGATTCGGATAACTTTGCGTCAATCACCATGTCAAACTAGTGAAGCTCTTAGCAAAGTTCTTGTTTAACTATGGAATTCTGGTATCCTATGTCATATATTGGATAAGTACCCGAATTGTAGATAAGCCAATAACAGTAAGACAATTAATAATGTGGATGAGGACAGTACAAGGAGAAAGAAAATTTGGAAGAGGCAAGAAACAAGTAGAAGATGAATCGATTACCTGCAAATTTTCCACCTCCAGCTGCAAATCTTTGCCTATGGTCGCCTGTAAACTTGGACCTAAACAACTGTTGCTTGGTTTAGCACATCTGATTGTAAACTAGGACTGGTTGAAGCTATATTCTTCGTATTTAATATATACAGGAACACAGGCTAGATCGTTATAAAATATTTCTAAGACACCTAATTTGCAATTTGCATTAAAAGGGGAGCAGTGGTCAATTACAGCTATAACTAAACTTTCTAAAGTTTCAGATTGACTGATATAAAATAAGAGAGATCAAGTTGCATCTGCAGTAAATATTGTGAAGGTGCTTCTATATATGTGTCCTTTGATTAACAACTACTTTTGTGACTACTAACCTTATCAGGTTCCATTAAGGATTGAACTGTTTACATATACCATAATCTGATGCATCCTATAGGGAGTTGGTAACTTCTCATATATGATGGACTCATATACATGTGTTTGATGCATCCTGCAAGCATCCTGTTCTGTTTAGACATTTTCATGCAGAACACTCATCAAAACATCATGTTCAGACATGTTGTTGGGCCCCTCGTGTGGCTTCCACCCAGCTAGGTCTTCTCTATAGAGAACTACTCGGTGGGGGCAGAGTATCAATTGTTTCGGTGAACATGTTTTTCACCTTCCTCATCGCCCAGGTATTCCTCTCATGTTCCATTTTGCAGAAGAGCTGGAGAGATTTTGGATCATGGGACGAGCTGCATGAATCGAGTTCATCAATAGAGGACAACGACCCCTTTTGTGTGAAACTAGTCAAATAAAGCGACAATTTCATGGGTAGTTTAGATACAACTTAAATCTTGAATACAGGAGCGTTTGTTATGACATGGAACATGGAAGATGTGTTTGAACTAAACAAAAAATAGAATGAACATGATTATCTTCTATTGCCACGTTATAGATAAAGTAACATATCATATCCCAATCCATGCTTGAATTTTACTTCTCACTGTCTTCACATACTTTCAAGCAACCAAGCAGGTTCTTGAATTTTACTTCTCACTATATGACAGCAGGCACTACACAATCTACACTGAATATGGGATGACAGACTAACATTCAAAACTTTACATATGAGAGTTCTATACAGCTGGTGCATAATTATCCACTAAAGTTCTACAACAACGTGATTTCCAGAGCATTGTAAGTCATAATCCTTGGTTAATAAATACAATGATACTCAACAGGAAGCTTGAAATTGGGGAATCACAGAGCATTTGTAGTTCTAATCAAATTAGGAATTTTGTCCAAATTACAGTGAATATAAGAAAACCTTTGGTAACTTTATTACCTGTCGGCTGTCCTTCCAAAAGCTTCAAGATATCGGAAAATTCTTTCTTTGCAATTGCATCCTCTTGGCCCTGTCCCTTGAGCTCGTAGACCTCATCTGATATCAAGGCAATAACATTGAATATTTGAATATCACAATTTCGTAAAACTAAAAATGAAGAGCTCCCAAACAATTTTGACAAACTAAAAATGAAGAGCACACAGTCTCAGACCTTGACAAACTAATTAACAAGTTCTAATCAAGACAAAATGAAGAGCACATAGACATTTTTTTTGTTGAAGGTTCATGAAACTTTGTTACCAATAAAGAAAAAGATTCGGTATATTGGTTATACATGATTCTGATATATCCAATCCTCAACGTTCAGACATATGAATGAGAGTCAGATTTATATCTAGTAAATTCGTTATACATGAGTCTGATTTATATCCAATCCTCGACTTTCTGAAATTTCTTTTTGCCATATGAATGAGAGAATTTTTTTTACAAATTTTTTTTTTACTTCCTGAAACTTTCTTACCAGTAAAATCAACCAAAGGAATTTTTTTTAATATAAGTATAAACATCACAGTGGCTACATTCCTATTATGCGTTTATGAAACAACATTCTACATGGGGCTCATGGTAATGCCAGCTAGTAATTCCAAGATAATAAAAACTAACCAATAACCCTTATTTTAGACCACCAAAGTTGTTGTGTCATTGTACTAACATATCATACTGAAAGTTGGCGAACAACATTGTGCTTTTAAGTACCAGCACAAAGCAAAAAAATAGTAAAATGCACTCTAACTTATCATTTCTTGCAAAAGAGTTGGCATTAATCAAGCTACGTATCTCCAAATTAAGGTTCAGAGTATTGCACAAACCTCTGGCCTCCTGTATGCCCCAGTAAACCATAGGCTTCATCATCCTGAAGGTATAGCCAAGTGCCTCACTATAAGGCCAGGTGAGGCTCAAGTAAGCTTGTTAAAAATGCTCGTCACCAAGAAATTAATAACTTGAATAAAAAATCCAAAATAAAACCAATCGCATTACTCGACAATTGAAAAGAGTATAAGTCATGGCCTAAACAATTTCCAGAGTAATATGAATGTTTTCAACTATAAAAGGACACATATCAAAAGGTTAAGATTAAATAATTGCCAATCCCCCCAAAGTACTATAAAAAAACAAATATCTTCGATCCCTAAGTCTTGTAGGAATATTTCTTTCAAAACCAAAAGGTTAAGAGACTTTAACTGGAAAAAAAGAATATAGAAACAAAAAAAAGTCAATTGCCAACTTATACTATAGTACAGGGACTTTACATTTCGAAGGAAAAGAAACAATTTCTAAGGCTGCAGACACACACTCCGATTTAGATAACTACACAAACATATTTGATCAAACAATAAAATACACAAGGGAACTACAATAGTTTGATTGAACAATGATGATGTAAAATAGACAAGAAAACGCTAAACCCAACCCAATGATAGAGTACTTTGCATTTATCCATACTTATAGCTGAGAGATCTTATGCAAGCTAAGCTCTTAACTTTTCTGTTATGAATAATGGAAGACCAATCCAACTGACTCTTTCACTTGTTTATTCCTTTATTTTGCCACAAAATTGTTTGATGATTCTAATTATATATACTGCTAAAAAGTTTTGAACGGTCAGTTAGACGAGAAAATTTTCAATTCAAACATGTACGAAGAATTATTTCTTTCTATGAGCATTTTCATATCTTAGTGATAATTGATGATTTATGTATACCTATTCCCGAGGTCTTCATATAGGATGACAATCATCTCCTCTTCTTGCTTAATAAGGTTCCCTTGCTCGCTATTAGGGCGGAACTAGTTCATCCATCGGAGACTACAACTTGTGCCACACCTCAATAGACCTGAACAAATTCATCAAAACTTTGATAGCTTCTCAACATTCACAGAGAAGCTAAACCACATGATTGATTGCTTCTCAACATTGGATAAAATATTCTTCAGAAAAAATCCTATTGATTGCTTAGGACTGAAACTATAACTAATTTTGTTTGTTCTAGGGGGTGTCCAGAAAGTTAAGTGACGTGACACAGAGAACTAAATGCTTATACTTCTCTAAAACAAGCCCGGTCCAGGATCCAAAGATTAGTGAGGTGCGCTTACATATATGCATTTGTATATTGCCTTCCACTGATATTATGTAAGCGAGAAAAATGTTGGCCTATCAACCATCCGTATGTTGAACCACCATTTATAGTTGATGTGTACTACTACTTCCCAACAGCTGTTATATAATTTACCAAAAAATTCTAACATTAGTGTTCCAACTCATTCCATCAAAAATACAAGAAAAGATGGGCTTAAACTATCTATCATTCATCTGGCAAGTGAAACGTCCTAACAGGTCTACTCCAATAACTTAATAATGAGTAAACACTATCAGAATATTGAAGATGTTTTCAATCATTAAGATCCAAATCTTATAGAAGATAAATCGAATCGTAAGAAGTTAAGTATGTCAACATTATCTAATAATATTAAATTTAAAAGGAGTTGCATTAAACTCACTATCTAAATTTATATTTCATGCAATCAAACCACAAGAACAATCTATGGTAGCGGGACGCCAAAATTGATACATCATCTCCAAAACAAACTCTACTCAAGAATTATCTAGATCAAGGTAGATATCTTCAGTCTTGCGCTAAAAGAATTTCTGTTGAGCACCACATAGTTAATCAGCTTCTCAAATACCCTTGCACTTGATCTTTTATAAACTGAGCATTTTATAAATTTCGTACATATAGCAAAAGAAGCTTAAACTTGATACTGGTTATATTTAAGCACTTAGCATACCAAAAGGTTACATTTTGCATAAAATAGGCTCTAATGAATCTTTGGAAATATACAATGGTTTAAGAGAGATGTTATCAGGTCATATCCCAGAAGATACCAAAATTCAATGATGCTTCTAGATATAAAACTATGCTTCTCTCCGTGTAGAACAAATCTAGTATATGTTAGAACAAATATACTATATGTTTTGCATTAACAATCAAAATAGCTAAGGTTATCAAAGAAACGGAGCAGTGTTATTAAAATCACTTTACAAGGCTGATTAAATGTTCGGTTACAAGTTTTTGGCCCTTGAACGGTTAAAATTCTATCAATCGGACCGATTAATTGGCAAGAATGTTTAACCCGTCGCGAGTATCTGGTATATGACAATCTGATTAATCACCGTTTACAAGTTTGATTGAAAGTGGGTTTGATCAAAGTCAAATACCCGAAACGCAACCCGTTCATTTTCATGGATAAACCAGGTCGAAACCCCAAGTTCCCAATCGTCAACCCTAATTTCTTCTTCCCAAATTCTCGACCCCTAGCCTCCTTACTCTTGCCATCCTTCCCAAAATTCTCGACCCTAACCTCCTCCCTCTTCCCTTCCATCCCAAAATTCTCTCTAACAAGAACTAGAGGAGAAAAGGGATGTGCACCAACAATTTTCAGTAGCAAATATTCATATGATTTTTATGTCTAGAATAGGAAAAAAAATGCAATTGACACACTCAGTAACAACAAATATTGTAGTTATATTATTGGTGCAATAACCTATCTATTAGAAGACTGTCATGAATCGCTTATAAAAAAAGACTGTCATGAATCAGTCATTTTGTATTTTACCCATTATTTTGTATTGATGACAAAAATAATGGCAGCTAACATGGACTCTAAAAAATATACCAATTTCGGGATGCAATTTGTTCACCAATAGAAGAAGAAAAAGAGGAAGAGAACCCAAGAGCCAGGTTGTCGGCCCTTTTCGTACCTCCCTCCCCATTGCATGCAAAACAAAACCAAAACACATGTTCCTCAGTTGTCCCCAACATACAATTTGTTAAAATCAGGACAAAAATTAGGGTTTTCCATAAAATCATTAATCAGAACAATAACAAATAGAAATTATTGTAAAAATTAGCCAAAAACATACATTATGAAAATAATGTACAAAAATTAGGGAAACCTTCAATGGTGGGAAGACCCCAATGGTGGAGGCCCTGTCGCCACTGGACAAGTCCCCGCAGTGGAGGCGGTGGAGGCACGACTGCTGAGGCTCTGCAGTTGTATGTCTCCGGTCGTCGATGAGGAGAAAGACTGGGGGTTTTTGGCACCACTCCTCCTGCGCTCCTTCTTCTTTCTTTGCCATATGTATGGAGAAGAGGATGAGGAAATGGGGAAAAGAAGAAAATAAGGAGAGGGGGAGAAAGTTCTTTCTCAAAGAAGAGGGAGAGTTGGGGAAAGCAGGAGAAGAAGAGAGGAGGGTTTGATAGAAATTGGGTAGAGAAATTTTTGGTGAAAGGAAAAAAACGATTGCCAATCCAAAAAAAATAGAAAAGTGAGCAGGCTGTGCGGGTCCTTGTTAGTAATTCGGCAAACAGAAACAATTTGGAACGTCAAAAGTACAAGTATAAATTGGCTCAGTGCAAGTAAAATATATTGAAAAAAATCGGTCAAATATTCATTAAATAAAAATATTGAGATTAGAAACTTCATTGGTTAATTAATCAGATTTTTATCATGTTTTTTTGCCAAATATTTCGATAATTCATACGGGACACGTTTAAAACTTCGCATGCTTAAAATTTGTATGCTAATTCGAATATGTCAAAAGTTCACAAGTATTATACGTTTATGAAGATACGAAAAATTTTGCGTATAATACGAGTTTTATTCGGGTGATTGCTAACAAGGGTGCGGGTTAGTAAATAAATTTTTATAATTTTTTATAATGTTCGTGTATAAAATGTTATAAATATATAAACAACATATGACGTTTATATATTAAAAAATGGTATAATATGCCAAAAATTCTTCCACACCGTCGTATTAAAGGGTGTTCTTGAAATTTTATAACGCTTATATATAAACCGTTATAATAGCTTTTTTGCAAACGTTATAAAAGGTTTTTTTGTAGTGAATGTAGTAGGTTTTTTTTAGGATTTCGTTTCATATATTTCTAGGTTATTATTCACTTAACAAATTATAAAAATGCATTTCCCTACATAGGGTCATGTTGTCGAACATATAATATCTTTCTGCGACATGTACCATTCATGTCGCTGAACATATAGTGTCTTTCTACGATATGTACAACATGTCGCAGAATATATAATGACTTTCTGCGACATGTGGATGTCGCGATAAGTAGAGAATTTTTGGCGGGACTGTTATTTCCTTTCCTTCCAATGAAATTTATGTAGATTCTGCGACATACTAGAACTCATGTCGCCAATACATATAAAAATAATAACTTTTGGAGACATAAAAGACCCTATGTCGCTAAATCATGTTGCTAAAAATGTAATTTCTTGTAGTGCAAAATACGTAGGACTATGAACGTAGACATGTATAATAAATACACGTAAGCTGTAAAATGCAGTAAACCATGACAACTAATCTCATCCACAAATAAGAGAATAAATATATCATAAAATCAACTTTGAACTTGTCATTTTGTACAAAACGTTGGACGGAGACAAATCCACTACCAACCATTTTAAATGAGAAGAAAAAATACAAGGAAAAGAATTTGTAAAAAAGTAGCAAGACGATCCAAGAGCAATCATCTTCGAAAGAATGGAGAAGATCACGGCCTTGACTAGAACACCTGCAGAAAGTCATAAAAGCACACACCTGGAGAAATCACCAGTCCTCAGAGGGATGTAACTAGGGATGGCAATTTCCTCCGAATCCGACGGGGACCCGGGTTTTTTTTTCCCTGACGGGGACAGGTTTGGGGATTTAAAAACGGGGATAGGGGCGAGGATGGGGATTAAAAAAATTTCCTAGTCAGATTCGTGGACGGGTTTGGGTATAGTACTCCCCGATCCGGTAAATCCCCGACCCCGATTACTTATACACATATGTGCAACCAATTGGTATGATGGGTTCATGATCTAAATCTAGTAGTATTTTTTATTAAAACCATGTTTTATTAACATGTTTTGTGATTTTTTTTGAATGAAAATAATTTTTTAAGCTTATCATGTACATAAAAATTATTAACCGGGTGAGAGATGGACAAGATAAAATTTGGCCCTGAAAGTGTCAACGGGATGGGGGCGGGGACAGAGAGGGCATTGTTTAACGGGGATAGGGATGGGGGTAAAAAATTGAACCCAATGGGGAACGAAAACGAGAATGGGGATTTAAACACTACTCGGGGATAGGGATAGGGGGATATGGTCCCCGGCCCCTACGCCCCATTGCCATCCCTAGATGTAACAAGATACAGGAAGAACGTGGCATTAAAACTGAATATAAAATATGTTACAAAGTCACAAGTAAAAGTAAATAGTTCAAATCATAGCATGACCCAATATTCCACCATTGAAACAGTGGACTACCCCTACAACCAAATGAGGACAAGGGGTAGCACACTATTCTGTGATGTGACATTGACCTATGCTATTATTGGAACGGGCCACATGACATCGACTAAAGTTACCTAGCCATTCTATTGTGTACATGCAGTTAAGAACAAACCTTCGACACATGGCACTCTGGCTACAATAGGATTGGTATGAGGGCACCAGGGATCTCAAAGAATGACATTCCTCGAACATCAAAGGCCGACAGGATCAGAAAACATGGGGTATCAGGACCGTATCTCCAGCGGAGCTTCTGGGACAAAGGAAAGTGCATACTCGGGCCATACACTAAGGAATTATTCTCCCCACCCTATGCACCTAGCTAAGTCGTATCCAAGACCATGTACCTCTACTAACTGCCAAGTCTCCTAACATGTCTCTATTAGCAGTTAGACCTAACGCATGCGTACGGGTGATCAGCCAACACGCAAGTACCTCTATATGCTACTCATATCTCACATATATCTCGTGGTACAACTGTGTCAAAGTTTATGAAATACATACTGACAAGGTAGTCCCTTAACTCTAGGCCCATATGCAAAGTTTAAAGACAAGAATGAAAACACGACTAGCAGTTGCATCATGTACAGCGGGAAGCATGGTAAAGTAAATCAGGAACAGTAAACAGTGAAGTAACTAAAGAATAAGAAATAAATAGTAACCATGAAGTAACCTACAATAAGATGCAAATAATATAAGCATTAAATATATCAAGGTGTCTTTCCTGAGGTGGTGTGCAAAATGACGGTATCCAGTAGCTCGAACCGACAGATTAGTGAAGCAAAGAAAGCCAATTTTCGCAAACGTCCTCGGATGCTGAAATAGACATCACCAATATTTTTGATATAAAAATAATATCTAAAAATGACTACCCAAAAGTTTAATTCTGGACACAGAGACAAAATCGTAATTTCGGATCAAAACGATATCCGTCGTTGGACCCGTCTTGCACCGAAAAGCGTGCCAGCACCTACGGTCTCTAAATTCATCAAACTATATGTCTACGGATCCGATTTGACGATACGAACCAAATCGTATGTCAAAAGTTAGATTTCGGTGGGCCATGCACAAATTTACCCGTTGGATCGAGTCGTGAGGCACGCTAAAATAATATTCCGGTCGACCTTCTCAGAATTGGACCAAACTTGGGTCACAGGACCAGAAAAATGATACGGTCCTGATGGTGCAATTTTCGTCTCGAGATGACAAACGTGAACGAAATTAGGGACTAGTTTGCAAGGAGCCGAATACGGGGTATCTCGACGGATACGTTTCGATTTTGTCGCGCACGCACAACGAAATCGAGTTCCGTCGAATCCCACACGTCCGCGAAATCGATACACACCTTTTGATGCTTTTGGTTCGCAACCACGTCACATGATTTGTCGGGACGCACGTCGTAGCGGAGAAAGTTATTGAATTTCTCTATTCGAAAACTGATTTTTTTCTAAACCTTGAAACTATTTCAGTCAGAAAATTTCTATAAAAATAAATTAAATATTTAAAGGGTTTGTTCGTAGTTAGGTTTATCTACAACCCTATTCAAGTAGATTTCGAAAATACCTATTATAAATTCTCCCTTCAAACCAGGGTGTTGGGGCTGTTTTGGTGTCCTATTTTAAACAGTTTTTATTGATCTTTGGGTTGATTTATCGGACATTCTATCGCACAAAAATTTAATCTAATAGAAGGAACTCGAAGGGTTTAGGTTGTGATCGAACCTGAGAAAGCGGTTTGAAGAGTGATTGAGCGAGGAGGTCGATTCCTCGCTGCGAAGTCGGCCTTGCAAGGGACCTACTGCTGCCGTCGCTGTGCAGTTTAATGCGACCGCTGTCGCTGGTGAACGCGTGCGGTGGCCACGGCTGTTCCAAGCGGAGGCACATGGAAGAGGACGTCAGGGACATGCGGTCGAGTTTGGGGGAGGTTGACGAAGAGGGTTTCGAAGAATCAAGGTTCGTTCGAGCATGAATCTTATATATATTCGAAAAAGGAAAAGAAATCTTTGATTTAAATCCAAATCCAATCAGTCTAAGTTTGATTTGATCCAAGAGGATTCACTAACATTTAAACAAAATTTAATTAATCTGAATCTTGTAGAATTTCAGTTCAAATTTTTTAAACGAGCTTAAGCCTGTTTCTTCAAGCTTAGCTCGGGTTGTGAGGGAAGATGGGTGAACTCAGCACTGCATTGTTCACAAACCCTCTTTTTTCCTATCCTTATACACACACACACACACACACACCACACAAATAAAAATCTAAATGAATTTATAAAAATTTCCAAAAATCACCAAAATATTCTTAAAATATTTTAATAAATAATATGCCAAATATAAATTGCTACTATCAATAATAACAATACTCATTAGAATTTAAATTCAAGCTTTTCGATAATTAAGAAAATACTAAAAATTTAAAATAATAAATAAAAATTTCCTAATCATTTGAGAAAATAATACAAATATTGCCTAAAATATTTGGTACATACACTTTTACAAAGTTATCCATGTATGTATTTAATGCAGTACTTCACTTGCTACCAAAATACTAACCAAATCTAAAAAAAAAAATCAAATAAAAATACCGTAAAATATATCAAGTAAAATTAATAAGATTTTTTTGGGTTTAACAATAGCAATGAATTTAATAGAATCTCCACTTGCAAAACTTCCAATGAAATATGGAAACTTTTGGAAGTCACACACGAGTGGACATCACAAGTAAAAGAATCTAAGATTAGTAGACTCGCTCATGAGTATGAATCCTTCAAAATGAAACAAGATGACTTTATATTTACTCAATTTTTTGATATTATTAACCCTCTCTCTTCTTGGTAAAAAATATTCCACTCATGAAAAGATTCAAAAAATTCTCAGAGGACTGACTAAAGGATGGAATCCTAAAGCCACCGCCATCGTCGAAGGGAATGACCTTACAACGATGAACCTTGAGACTCGCATGGGAAAGCTGATACCCATGAGTTGGATATGAAGGACCAAGAGGAAGCCCCGTACAAGAGAAGGAGAAAGAAAAGACAAAGGAAAAAAGAAAAATCTCTTGCTCTCAATGCCATCAAGCCCTCCTCAAAAGATGACTCTGATGATGACGATTCGGATGACGAAGAAATCGCTCTCACTGCTAGATACTTCAGAAAGTTTTTTAAGTTCAATAAATCAAATCGTTCAAGAAGTGACACTGTTGAAGAACCTGCTTGCTAGCTACATCTGCAAAAAAATTGTACACATCAAGAGGGACTGTCCAATAGAAAGAAAAGAATTTGGCAAGTATGAAAAGCCCACCAAAGGAAGCTCATCCTCACAGAAGTACGCCAACACTAACATCTGGTGCGAAGTGATGCTAGTGACTCAGACAACGATAAAGAATACAGACACACTAAAATGTTTGTCTAATGGCAACAGAGTCAAATGAGGTACTTGAGACTTCTATGAATGCTCTCTTATACTGAATTAGAAAATGTATTCTTGAACTACACGATGAACACAAAGTTTTGAGAAGTAGCATAGAAAATC